>BHFT01073831.1:0-15374 GCA_004320025.1 Laticauda laticaudata | reverse complement strand
CTGCGGTAGTGGGGTCAACGGGTAACTGTTGGTACGCCTGTGCGAGATCAAGCTTCACAAAAAATTTTCCTCCCCCTAAGGAGTGCAATAAGTGTTGCACTACCTGTACTAGGTATGCGATTTGTTGGAGCTCATGGTTTTAGGATTGCTCTTATAGTTTCCGCAGATGCGCCTGACCTCTGGTTTTACAGGGTCACGTTGGGTTTTCCCACCTGGCATGGTCGATTGCTCTCACACCCCTTGTGCTATTAATTTGTTCAAATTGTTCATCAATTTTTTGGTTTTAAGACAAAGGATGTGTCTGGCTTTTAACTGTATGGGGGCTATTTTTCGGGTTCTAGACTAAATGAATTGGGGTCCCCTTGTCTTGCCTAGGGTCCCATCAAAAAACATCTTGGAATTCTTTGTAGCAGGCTCTCCTCCCCAGTTGCTGCAGGCAACATGGTTTATCCGCGTCATCCCGATTCCGCAGGGGCGTGAACCATTCGATCCCTAGCAGGCTGGGGCGATCATGGTCGACAATGGTCAAAGGCAAGATCTCGGCATGATTTTTTAAATTTGACGAGGGAAATTGTCGCAAGGCCCACTACTGGAATTCGATTTCCCTGGTTAGTCTTTTGAAATCAGTCTTTGTTTTTGTAACTCTTTTTGTTTAATGTCCGGTATCAGGCACGGATGGTATTTCCAGGATACCATTGATAGAAAAGACCCGGAGTCGACTTCCATCTCACAGGGCTTTCCCTCGATGTTCACCTCTATCCAGACCTTTTTTCCGTTTTCTGTCCTGACATTTCTGGATGTTACTGTCTGGTGTGTTTCCTCTCTGTCACTGATTCTTTTGCTTCGGTTCCATCTATTCGCTTGGCTTGTCATGCTTCATGTCTGGGGGGGGGCGTGCTGGCTGCGTCTTTTTAGGAACTATTTAGGACTATAGCTCTTTTTGTTTCGGCAGACCCTTTCGATGTGCCCCCATTTGTTACAAGCCCTACAGATTGCATATAGGAACCTGCATTCAGCTCGCGGGTGGTTGCCCCCGCATCCCACACACTGAAACTCCTGCCTACCAAGTTCCATACATAACACTTATACTTCATCTGAATAAATCTCATAATTCTTAATGTTTTAACAGATTCCAAGTAATTGCTGTGATCAATCTATAATTGTTATAATTATGTGAACTTCAGACCCAAATATGACTATAAAATAACAAGCCCACATCAATTACTAAACGGCATCTCCAACAGCAGGAAGATTTCAACTTGGAAGCTAATTTCATAGTTTTTTTTTTCAAATTCTCCCTGGATTTACAAGAATAAACATGTTATTTCAAAGGTTACCTAAGTACTGTAATTAATATCAATGTCATTAATCTTTTTCAGCTTCCTATTAACATAGTCGACTCGTACAGGAGTGCCAATTGATTCTTTCCATATCTCTACCAGATATGAAACTGCAAAAGCATAACTAGCATTAAGAACAAGTAGTCCTAATAAAAATTATTTAAGCTGAATAAACTACCAAGAAGCACTTTGAAGTAAATCCAACTGTGAGTTGGCAGGCTGTTCCACAGGAGGTGAATCTCACAGAAAATGCATACCTATATGTAGCTTCATATCATGCTTCTTAAAAGGCATTGATGGGCCTTAAGCATTAAAAGCTTTATAAATAAAATAACATTTTGGATTGCATTTAGAATCTCATAGGTAGCAAATGAATCTCCATATAAATGATATGTGTTATTATGTGTTAGTAATGAGAATGCCCAGTATATGTACAAGCCCACCAACTTAAGTTTCTGGGACATGTAATTTTTAAAGGGGAACCCCACATGAAATAAATTACAGTAGTCCAAACAAGAAGTGACAAGGTCATGACTGACCATTTTAATTTCATTTCATTCTATGTAAGGTTACTGTTGTCATACCAATCATGGGCAAAAATGTTTTTAGCCATCCCTTCCATCAGTTTTCTGGAAGGCATTGAATTCAGGAAGACTTTCAGATTACAGGCTCCGTCTTTCAGGAGGATAACCCCCATGTAGAATCAATATTAATACTGATCTAGAATTAGTAGAATTCTCTATTGAAAGCTATTCCTCCTTAGACTGTTTCTCCTCATCTAGACCCTCAAAAAGAGGGGCTTCTACACCATCCCCCATTTGTCCCAAGATAGAAATAAATAGTTCAGTGTCATCAATATGTTGATGATGGCTTACTTGAGCCAGATTATCTCTTGCAATGGCTTCATGTGGATACATATTACATGGGATAGGGAAGAAAGCTGGCTGGCAGGGCATCTCATATTGAAGCACTTAGAATTTAACCTCTACAACTGACTCTCCCTGCATATCCAGGAAATTCAGAGGTTTCATGGTCAACCACATCAACAGCTAGGATCCAAGGGCTTCCAGAGGCCTGGAATAGCCTTTTCCAGGAGGAAATGTTGATTGGCGATAAATTTCCAAGCTCTGTTCTGCTCTGAAGGCATTTCTGTTAGGTTTTACAATTTATTAGCCCTGAAAGAAGGACATGTGAGAATGCAGTCTGTGCTTCATCTTATAGTGCAGACAGGTTGGTTTAGATAAAGACAGTCCTTTGTGTAATTCGAACCCAAATAATTTAGTCAAGAATGAGTATGCTGCAGGCCATACACCACTACAGTGCCCCAGATTCAATTTTAATATCCCCAAACTGTGAGCAATTAGGTTTCCAGAATTCATCAGCAAGCTGCTAAAGAACAGAACTACAATTTAATATAAATGTTAATTTTGGGGGGTGGGGGAGAAACATGTTTATAAGCCATTACATTGGCTTGTTGTAGCCAAAATTGTTTTTAAAATCCTTCCATGTACTTCCACATATCTTTCTTGATTAAAAACAAAACAAAACAAAACAAAACAAAAAAGCTATATCCCCATGAAATTAGGTGGCCTTGTCTCACCTACTGTAGTATCTATGACAAAAAGGAGAAAACAAAAGAAAAGACAACTTCTAGTTGCCCAAAATCTGCCTGCCCCTGATTTAAGGTTAAAAAAATAGGGTGTGTGAAAGCGAAATCTTTTGAAAGAATATATTCCAGGTGATTTTCATCTTTAAACAATTACGATGCAGCAGAACTATTTGAGGATATCCAGATATTATCTCTTTGAATCCCTGCATTATTTAGCAAACCTGTCACAGCCAACCTCTCTGCTAAGCTAATCACTGGCATCTCTCATAAAAAGTTAAAAGGGGTGGTGAAGACATATGCCTGAGATTATAGAAGCTATTCCTCCAAGGAGAGAGAAACATTAGGTTAATTGGACTAATAATGTGATTCTCTATAAGGCAGTTTCATCTATCCTTCCCCATTATAAGCGCTTGTTGCCTTGCTTCACTGCTGAGGTTATCACTTTAGTGCCATCTGTCTCTAGGAGTGGATAACTCTCTGCTTTTAACCATTGAAAATAAGGTTCTCTTTTCTACAATTTCATACAGCATAGCCTTAAACAAGCATCTCAGCTCCTCTTGATGGGAAAATTATTCTAGCCTGATGCACACAAAACTGAATATTTAATAAATTTAAACAAGGAGGTTTTATTTATGGAGGCTGCATATTTTGCTCCAGTGATGCAAAAAATAATTTATTTTTTAAAAGATTAATCTTTTATTGATATTTAATTGCTATATTGATAATGCTGTATAAGTTTGACTTGAGTTCAGTGATTTCTGTTATATTTTAATAATGATCAGTCATTATTTTACTTTAACCCTGGTATTTTGTTGTGACTTGAAATGAATACAATAAATGAATTTAATTGAAGAAGCACCTTAGCTTATATTATCACACAATTCCTTACAGCACAGGTGTCAAACCTGATTGCATCACATGATGCACTGTGACATATCACGACTTGTTTGCCTTTGCAGGGCCGGGCTAGGCATGGCCTGCGTGTGATGCATCTGGCCTGTGTGCCACCTGTTTGACAGGCCTGCACTTAGAGAAAAAAAGTTTCTCAAAATAAAAGTGTAAAGAAGCTACTTAAATTATTTCTAGGTGCAAAAATATAGAGGTTTGTAGATGTTACTACAAAGGATTACCTTCGATTTTTAATTTAAAATGCCACATATATTGCCAACTAGTGCCCACCAAAGCAAATGCTCAAGAATTACTTATCTTTTAGAGATGTATATAGTCTTTCCCAATGACAGCAAATTTAACTCCATCATTCACCCATCCATGACTATCAACTGAAGAGAAAACAAAAGGTCAATTCAAAATCACAGTTTAAGACTTTATGTTCACTGGATAAAGAACTTACAGAAGCCCCATATAAGTTCCGGAATTTTGTTCTTTTCAGAAAGAAGCCATTTGGTGAAGTGAATGTAGAGGCTTTATATTTTTAAGAGAATGAATCAGTATGTGAATATGTCTTCTCTCTCATACCTGCCCTACGGAACAGCATTTCCCCCCATCAAAAAAAATTGGTCCTGATTTGGGCTTCATCTTTCAGAAAGCCTCAAAGACATGGGACCAGATTATGTTGGTTTTTTTTTTACAAGGAGATAGCCTTTTTGGTGTCTTGGCTAAATATGGGGGTTTTATGTCATTTCATGTTTTTAAAGTTTTTTGTATTGTGAGACATCTAGAGTCAGCAGGTTGAGAGGACCAGCTGTACAAGATCAATAATTAAGTAAGGAAATGAATACCAAATCTAGTTTTCAAGTAAACAATCTTGGCAGTGGCAGTGAAAGAATGGGAAATTCATTTTCAGATGTTTCTCGGGTGAGCAGAGCATGAAGCATAAAACACTAAGTGTGGTTCAATATCCACAGTGCACAGTTTGTGTGTAATTCCGGTAACCTTTCAGCACTATCTACAGCTG
The DNA here is from genome assembly GCA_004320025.1 of Laticauda laticaudata. NCBI lineage: Eukaryota > Metazoa > Chordata > Lepidosauria > Squamata > Elapidae > Laticauda > Laticauda laticaudata. Next base: position 10,510 of record BHFT01073831.1, on the reverse strand, counting down.
ATATGTAAGAGTGATCTACAATATCCAGAGTCCTAACTAGATCCAAATGGTAGTTAACCCCCTCTATCACTCTTCTGCTAAAAAGAGTTAGAGGAAAATCAGCAAGAATAAACATTCCTCTCTTAGAATTAATGCTCCAGGTATTTGTACTGAGGACAAAGTGAATATCTAAACTCTGGTGGTGTGCAAATCTTTTTCTGATCTTCAGCATTTAAAACATATCAATAATTTAAAGTGGCTTTGTTAAGTAATCTTCAGTGCCTTCAGTTCCTTTTAAAGGAAAGGTTTATTGCTTGCACAGTCTTTTATAAATCCTAAGTCAGCAAGAGAAATTACTGTGGTTTCAGGCAGCAACAAAACATTCCTGACCTTCAAACTGAGAGAAGCATTCCCTATATAGAAAAGGATATAATTCTGCCTACTCTCACCTTCATCATCTTCCTTTATCTCTTTGAATACTAGATCTTAATGGCAATAATGTTACCCACTGGGCCACCATTTGTGACACAAGTAATTTTATACAATGCCTTCATAAGAGCAATTACTTAATTGCTTAGTTACTTGACTGAAATATTTCACAAAGATAATTTTATCATTCCAAGATATCAGAAATACACAATTGTCTGGCAATATATTTTTTCTTGACTTACACATTTCACTGACTCAAATTCTCTTGATCTGGAACAAAAAATATCTAGACAAATCTTCAGCATTATTCTCAACGGTGCTTTTTAAAAAGGCAACTGGTCTTTGTTTTTCCTTGAAGATGTTTTACTTCTCATCCAAGAAGCTTCTTCAGTTCTGAACTGAACCGAAGAAGCTTTTTGGATGAGAAGTTGCCTTTTGAAAAAGCACCTTTGGGACAACCATGACCTGTGACTGAGAATCTCCATAGACCTTCAACACTATTGCAGGTGCAAACCAGTAGATTCATAATTGTTTGTGGCAACAGTATGGGAAATAGGGAAACTTTAGCTTTATTTGGGTTCTCGAGAATCCATTGTGTGTCCTCATAACAATGTCCAGAAATTTCAGTGCTTTCTTTGTCCAAGTGTCTTCCCTGTGTGTTAGCATTCCCCTGAGATTCATATACTTAAAGATCAAGACTTTTAAAGGAACAAGTATGTTTATAAAGTTGGCTTATTTGATCAAGATTAAAAGGTATATGGTTTTTTTCTAGCAGGTTTTAATCTTTTTTTTTAATTAAGACTGAATGGTATGACTTTGAAGATTTGTTTATAAATCAGTTATAGGGAAATGATTTTTCATTGTATTTTTAGAGAAAATGATAAACTAAAAGAGAAGGAAAGTGTTAAATTTATGAAGGAGTTTCTGAGAAGAGATGAATGTCCTAATTTGTAAGACATTATTGAAGGGATTAAAGATGTAATTTTTCAATATGTTGCTTCTAGTAGTTCTTCATGGACTTTTGCTGATTATGATTGAATAATGAGGCTTTATTATTTGCTAATAGATAAAACATGAGATATGGGATTAAGAGATTTTTAGTAAAAATATTAGAGAAGGTGATAAATTACTGAAACCGACTGAACTATTTGAACTATTGTCTATGAGAATAGATAGATTGGTGATAGACAGACAAACAGATAGACAGATTGGTCTGTTGTGTGAATGCTTGTGTGTTTTTAGGAGGCAGGGAATTTTGGGGGGTGGGGGGGTGTTTGGGGATTGTCATTTGTGTGTGCATGTTCAGTCTGGTCTCTGGGTGTTATGTGAATATCATTGTATATATACAGTGTATATATGTACAATGACAATAAAGCAATTCAGTTCAATAAGATAGATGATAGATACTGTAAGGATATATATGTGTTTATAAATATATATCTGTATTTGTATGTATGTATGTATATACACACATACACATATACAGTACATACACAAACACACACACATATCCCTTTTTCCTCTTTTCCCTTCTTTACTTTTTATATTTTACTTAGTTTTATTAGGTTTTTTATCATTATCCTTTTATATTCTTATCTTTATCTTTTAAATCTTTGTATGCAGGGGTGGGATTCTACCAGTTTACACCTATTTGCCAGAACCAGTTGTTAACATTCTAAGCAGTTTGGAGAATCGGTTGTTAGAAGAAATCACTGGCCTAATCCTGTAAGGAAGGCAGGAAGGTGTTGCTTACAGAAACTGCCTCTCTATTAACCCTTATTACATTCTTGACAGGACTAGACTTCCTGTCTCAGGAACTTTTCTGGAGTTTTTTCCCCCTCCTTTGCGGATACTTTGCTTGTGTGGAGTGACCAAAGTTACAATGGCACTGAAAAAAGTGACTTATCACCATTTTTCACACTTACGACTGTTGCAGCATCCCCATAGTCATGAGAGGCCAGGCGAGGAGATGTGTGCCTTGATGTGAGTGATATTGAGTTGGCCATTCCCAGCCAATAACATGACCACCAAGCCATGTCCACCCAGTCACATGACCGCCAAGCCACGCCCACCAACTAAGCCACACCCACAGAACCGGTTGTTAAAAAAATTGAATCCCATCCATGTTAGTATGTTTAAACTTCAATTCTATACACACATATATACAATCATTAATTTATTCAGTCTAGATATCTTTAGTATTTATGATTGGAATGTGACAGTGAGACAGCATGGTTTAATGACTAAGATCCAATTCCAGCTTTAAACCAAAAGGAAAATATCTGCATTCCTAAAAATTTATTCAGTCTGTCTTGTTTGTTTTTATGTGCCCACCTGAACTGTTGGTGAAAAGATAAACTTAGAAATGGATTAAATGAATAAATTCTGGAATGTTTCTTTATCCTAAGCAAGGATATAGCTTTATTTCAATAGACTTATATATACATGTATTTTGAGAGACTGCCAAACAGTTTTTTTTTTAGCATTATGGTTTCTGGGGCTGAAGAAAGTCCTATAGGCCATTTTCTTTCTTTAAAGCAAAGTCAGAATCTTACCCATAACTCTATACAGTGCACACATGTGCACATATGTGCGAATGCACACACACAATGTCTTATCACAATATTTGTAAATGGTAGAAAAGAGACAAATCAATGCAGAATTTGTTCCACACAGTCCCATGTTCGACTTGTGGTCAATCATTCACACACGTACAGCCTTGATCAAAACACTCAAAAAGAACACAATTAATATTGTTTCAACTTAGAAATCGCTTCAGACTTTGTGCTTCAGGTGGAAAAAGATGAAACTTTGATTTTGGGTTTGATGTTATAGAAATGGCTACTATATATTGTCACATAAAAGTAAAAAGCTGAGGCTTTATGCTATTATTTTATTCAATTGCACCAAAAGGAATTGGAAATAAAAAAAGAAATTCTATTTCTCCTCTACTGTACACTTTTCTCTCTTCCCTTTTCCTCCCCTATTTCACCTTTACCTCTCTTTTTTGTATTTTATGCTTTGTTAAAATTAATAAAAATTTGAACTGAAAAAAATCCACACTCAAATCATTTTCAACCAAAACTCTCAACCGTGTGTTTGTGTGTGTGTGTGTGTGTGTGTATCTGGTTCAAGTTACTTTTTTTTCTTGGTTTCCTAAACTATATGCATGCTTGTAAGCCTATGTGTTCAGCACAGGACATGAATAATTCCTGAACTACTTGGCCCCTTGTTAACTTCTCAAATGTTCCTCAAGACAAGATTCCTGGCTTTTTAAAATATGGCAGCTTCAGCCTAGTCTCACTCACATTATATATTCTTTGAAGATTTGCAAGGTATCAGGTGCAGAATAATGGATATAACTAATTTGGTACTCCAATAATAAGCAAGAACAATGGAAAAGAAAAAAGATCTGTTTTTTTAGTGGTGGTCCTAAGCTTTTGCCATTTCAATTTTTATGGGGTTGAAAAAACAAAAACAACTCACCCAGTCTCACCCAGTTTGATGAGACTTTCTAATACTCACAACCTTCTATTCATTATAAAGCAAATTTTTAGACCTACCTTTTTGTATTGACCTGCGACTCATTGCAGGAAAAGTCAGCTTTTGAGAACTTCCTTGCTGCTTTAACATTTCCTTAAGCAGAGTGAGTACCAAAGTAGTATGTACCTTATTTTGTCTTCTGAAAATTAGCCATCATTTTAAAGTTGCATTTTTGAATGGGAAACTATTTTCTTAGAGTGAAAGTGTTCCGTCCGGAAAGAAGCGCGTGAGACCGGGTTCCAAACAACAACTATTTTATTTAAACTCGCAAAGCAAAAGATACAGAACATAGCCCGAGCCGCGGCAACCCTTTATATAGCGGCTTGCCTGCGGCTTATGACCAATGACACTCATTTAACTATTCCTGCCGTTTGGCAGCTTCCCAGATTGGTTCTTAATCAACCAATCCGTAAGTGGCCTTTTCGGCCAATCAGAACGAGGGACTTGGAACCTACCAAGTTCCATACAGAACACCCCTCCCCCTTTAGTTTAGTCCAATGTGGGTGACGTAGTCACGCAGAGTAGGTGGGGCTTTTTCTAAGTCCTAGTGTGACCTGCGCAGCTCAGTCCTTGGCATGGTCTTCTACGCGTGTTCGGACGGGATCGCTGTTCTCCTGTCCTTCTCCATGGATCCTCCTGGAAGGGTGAGTCAGCCTTGCCGCTCCCACCTGAGTCTCTCAGGCCTGGTTGAGATGGCTCCGCTGCTCCCTCCTGGTTTTACCGGATTGATTGAGCTGGCCTGGCTGCCTCCTTCCAGGAAGGCCTCGCTTCGGCTCCTCCTGCTCCCGGTTACTTCTCGGGGTTCATCTAACCATGAGTGCTCTTTTGTTTGGTTAGATTGTCCTTTTTTGCATAGTTTGTGTTGTTATGGGAGGTCTCGTCTCCCTTTTTTATTTATTGAACTCCCCCCCCCCGGTTGTTTTTATAGTCGGTATTTATTTTTGATTCTGTGGTGGTTTTTTTGTTCGAGGTGGCCAGGAATGAAGCTGGTCTATGTGCTGCTTCCATTCCTTTGTCCATCAATTAGTCGGTAGGACCGGGGGCCTGTGATTTGTGTGATGGTGGCTGGAGGCCACAATGGGTCCCTGGTGAGGTTTTTGGCATAGACTAGGTTGCCGATTTCAAACGTATCGGTATTTTCTGGAGGAGTCGCGGGGGGGTTGTCCCAGGTGTAAGTGGGGTGCAATCTATCCAAAGTAGGAATCGTAGTTTCTACCCATTAGAATTCTGCTGGGCCTTTTAATTGTTGTGCTGGCTTAGGGGTAATATGGCTAGCAAGGTTAAATAGCGCTTAATGTTTGGTCCTGCATGTCCTCTTGTCCATTCTGTCTAGCCCTCTTTAGTGTATCGAACCATGCATCTCAGCGCCTGCCGGTTTTGCAACTGGATGGGCTGGTGCAATTAAGGCAAGGTCGGATACCCTGGTCAGCGAGATATTGTTTCGAATTGCAAGGCTGTAAATTGGGGCTGCATTATCTGAAACCAGTACATCAAGGTAACCGCATGTGTCCAAAAATAGTTTGTCTAGCTTGTTTCATATACAGCTTCAGTGGTTTGTGGAAGCGCATGAGGATGCACTTTCCCAACGGCCATTTTTGAGTATGCATCAAACCATATAAAAAAGTGTTCTCCTTCATTGAGCAGTGAAGTCAACATGTACTCTAGACCATGGTTGCCTGTGGGGGGGGGTAGGCCTCGTTTTTGACAGTGATCGGCATGTTGAACCCAGCATTCAATGTCTTTGTCCAGCCCTGCCACCAGCTTGTAACTCCTGGCAGGGCTTTCAAAATTTTTGACCTTATGGCCCGGGTGTCCGCTCCAATGCAACATGTCCAGAACGTCTTCCTGGAAGACTGCTAGGAATACCAGCCCTGTCACCCCATAAAATGCACTCCTTTCGATAGACAGTTCAAGTCTGTCTGGTAAACGGAATGGTTTAAAAAGTCTGCAGTTTTGTTCTTCCTCCAAGCTCAGCCTTTACTACCAGTTCCAGTATGCATGCTGTCAAAGGGTCTTTGGCTGTGGCTCTTTGCCACCATCGGCTGCAGTCAGCGGTAGCTTCCGGGCGGTCTCAAGCTGAAATGTGGAGGTAGTTGAAGGCAGGGTCGTCCTTCTGTGACAGGCAGCGGGGAACGGCTCAGGGCGTTCGGTGTGTGTGATGGCTTGCCGGGTAAGTCAAAACAGCGTGTAGGAGTTAGGCAGCCGAGGAATTCAGACCACCTTGTCATTCTAGGTGACCGAATGTTCGGGATTGGCTGTTTCCTGCCAAGACTTCCGAGGAAGGGGCTTGTGATCAGTGATGAACAAAAAAGTTTCAGCCGTAAAAGGTACTCCATGGAATCTATTTGATTCCGGCAAATGATTGCGAGGGCTTCTCTATCGAGTTGACTGTAATTGCGTTCTGCAAATTGGAGATCATCTTGAAGTACAAAGGCGATCTGGTGCCTCTCTGCCATCTTGTAGCTGGTGGCTCAGATGGCGCCGACGCAAAAGGCGAGGCCATCAACAGTGACAGTCAAAGGCAGGCTATTGCTAAACTGGATGAGAATGGTGTCTGATGTTAATAGGGAGTCCTTGATACTTAGAAGGCTTTCTGTTCACGGTGGCCCATGTCCAACGTGGTTTTTTTATCTAGCAAGTCTATGTAGGGGTTCTGCTACTTTGTGCCTATGGGGCAAGGAACACGTTGTAAAAATTTATGAGGCCTAGGAATGCTTGAAGGTCGGTTTTTGTCTGGCCTGGAGGTCTTTGATAGGCCGTTCACTTTTTTGGTGAATGCCTTGTTCATGCGATTAAGTAGCCCCACAACTCGACCCGGTTAGTGGCTAATTCACACTTTTTCCCTTTTTTACTTTGAGGCCTGATTGACTAAAATCTTTTTCAGAGACTTCTCTAATCTGGTTACTAGCTGGTTTGGCAATTTTTTGCTTGAGCCAAGTACATTCGTTGAAGTAGGGGACGGAGCACCTTTGTTTCCGTTTAGCAGGCATTCCATGAGGCTTTGGAACATGCCTGGGGCAACGCTAACACCAAAATTGGAGGCAAGTTACACTTGAATGCCCCTCTATGTGTTATGATAGTCTGCGCGCCTCTGCCGTAATGGGATCAACGGGTAGTTGTTGATAGGCCTGTGTCGAGGTCGAGCTTCGCAAAAAATTTCCCTCCCCTTAGTGAGTGCAGTAAATGTTGCACTACCAGCACTGGGTATGCGCTTTCTTGGAGCGCATGGTTCAGGTTGCCTTATAGTCTCCACAGATGCACACTGACCCATCTGGCTTCACCGGTGTGATGAATAGGGGTTTCCCACCTGGCACATGTCGATTGGCTCTAAAACCCCTTGAGCTGTTATTTATTCAGTTTGCTCATCAATTTTTGTTTTAAACACCGAATGGGACGTGTCTGGCTTTAAATGGATGGGGGATATTTCAAGGTCTAGGCTAAATGAAATTGGGGTCCCCTTGTACTTACCTAGCAGTCCCGTCGAAAACATCTAGGAATTCTTGCGAGCAGGCTCTCCTCCCAGGTTGGTTGTAGCGATGCGGTTGATCCCAGTCATCCCCGATTCCCAGGGGTGCGAAACCAATTCCATCCCTAATAGGCTAGGGCGGTCGTGGTCGATGATGGTCAGAGGCAAGATTTCAGCGTGGTTTTTTAAATTTGACTAGAAAATGTCCAAGGCCTACCACTGGAATTCGATTCCCTGATAGTCTTTTTCACTAGTCTTTGTTTCTGTAGTTCTCCCTGTTTAATATTCGATCTCAGGCATCCAGATGGTATTCCAGGATATCCATAGATAGAAATGACCCTGAGTCAACTTCCATCTCTCAGGGTCTCCCCTCAATGCTCACCTGCTATTCGACCTTTCTTTCCCATTCTCCGCCCTGGCAATTTGCCGATGGTGACTGTCCCTGCTGAGTTTCCTTCCCTGTCAACAGTTCTCTTGTTCAGTTCCATCTCCCTGTGGCTCGTCTTTCTTTCAAAATGTCTGGGGTGGGGGGGTGCTGGCCCCGCATCTTTTTGGGACTGTAGCTCTTTTGTTGTGGCAGAACCTTTCGATGTGCCGCCCTCTTAATTACAAGCCCGGCATATTGCATCAAGAGAACCTGCATTCAGGCTTGCGGGTAATTTCCTCCGCAGCCCGGACATATGAAACTCCCCAGCCAATTTTCTCCTCTTTTTGCGCCATTTTTTATCTGAATGGAGTCCCATGGATGTCCTTCGTTGTCCATGCCTTGGTATCACTCTGGATTCAAATGTCTTTGTAAGTGGGCTGTCACTGGGGACTGTTTTTCCTTTCCTCCCTCTGCCTTCTTCTCCTGGTTTGGGTTGGCAGGTCCTGGGAATTGCACTTCATTTGCTGAATGGTGGCTGCTGACTTTCTTTGGCTGCTTCGGTGGTGGTTGCCTCTGCAATGGCTTTCAGCCATGGCTATGTTTTGGCCGATTCAGGAGTTTGCTCTGAAGGGTAGTGTCCTTCAGGCCAAGGACCACCCGGTCACTCATTGCCTTTGTCCATGTTCTGGAACTCACAGGCTCCTCCGATGTGTCCACAAGGCTGCTAACATATAATCTCCCTATAGTTTTCATCCTCCTTCTGGTCCCTCTCATAAAATTTCGTGCCTTTTTGTTACATTCGCGAGCACCGGTGCATAATGTGCTTGGAGCATTCGGTTCATGTCGGACCAAGTCATCTGTTTGACATCTCTGGTTTCGCCAGCACGCTTCACCACTACGTACTTAAAATGGTCGTCGCCACACACCACCAGTGTCGCTCCACAGGAAGACAGCCGCTCTTCCTTTGGTCTGAGATTTTTCGCACTCCACTATCATTGCTTCTAAGAACATAACAGCAACACGCACCCCATCGATATCGATCATCACTCCAATCCCTCCTCATCAGGGATTGCATTACGGTGCGCACACGGCGGCGCGTTGTTACCAGCCATCTCTCTCACTCGGTTTCCAGAAATTCACCGCGTGCTTCAGTTCACCTTCTATAACCATCCCACCCTTCGTCCGCCAGTGTCCATCCCGGAAAGAGCGTGTGAGGACGGGTTTCCCAAAGACACTATTTGATTTAACTCGCAAGGCAAAGATACGGAACATAGCCAAGCAGTGGGCAGCCCTTATATAGCGGCTTGCCTGCGGCTGTGGCCATGACACTCATTTTAACTACCCACCCGTTTGGCAGCATCCCGGATGGTTTTTAATCAACCAATCCGTTAAGTGGCTTTTCAGCCAATCATGCCAAGGGGACTTGCACACCTACCAGTCCCATATCAGAACAGAAGGAAAGCAGGATCTGAATTTCCTAGAGATTTAAATCTTGTTAGCAATGCAGCACTTGGATACAAAATCCAAATCTCTTTTTCCAAGGTTATTACAGGCACATCAGAAGAGAAAAAAAACAGACTGAGCAGAAAAAACTTCTATCCTTCTTTTATGAGGCAAACAAAAAATAGGGAAAAAAGCAATACATAAAATAACAATCCAATTATATAATCAGGAACAATCATAGACAAACATAACCCGCTCACCAAAAGGACAGTTTATTTTCAAAGCCTGTATACATTGTGTCCATACACAAGTGCACATTTCATTTCATTAGCCCAATATGAACAGTGTCATGACATGATTGTTCTCTTTGTTCTAGTTTTTAATAGTCTAATATCCCCATGTGATGACACAAAGTATATGTCAGAATATAACAAAACCCAGATGGATACTAAAAGTCCTTTAATGCCTTCAACTTGGGCTTACTGTTTAATTGTTCACAGTGGAGGAGTAAAACTATTTTCAAAATAACATTTTCAAAAGGAAAGAAACACAGTTCAAATTCCAAGAGCCAATAACGAAGCAAACCAAACACCACACTGAATAAGTTTCATGACAGACCAGATGGTTCATCTTCCTGAATTGGCAATTATCTATCCTGGTCTTCATGAAACTTTATTCAGTGTGGTTGTTTTTTGGTTTTTTTGCTTCGTTATTAGGCCTCTTGATTTGAACTGTGTTTCTTTCCCTTTGAATGTTATTTTGAAAAATAGTTTACTCCTCACCTGTGACAATTAAACAGTGAAGCAAGTTGAAGGCATTAAAGGACTTTTATGTTCCATTCTGGGTTTTGTTTATATTTCTGATATACTTTGTGTCATCACATGGGATATTAGACTATTAAACTAGAACCAAAGAGACAATCATGTCATCACTGTGTCATATTGGGCTAATGAAATGAAATGTGCAGCTTTGGTATGGAGGCACAATGTATACAGGCTTTGAATAAACTGTCCTTTTGGGGTTCATGTTGATTACTTGTTTGATTTCCATGTTTATAGTTGGATTGTTTTTTAATGTTATGCCAATTATTTTTCCGAACAATTATTTTTTGTTGCACATCATTCCAAAGAAGGAATAGAAGGTTATTTTTGCATCATCATGTTTTATTTTTACCTTCTGTGTTGCTGTAAATTAACCCTTGAAAAGCGATTCTGGATTTTTTGTTCCAAGATGGCTGCATTGTAACAAGAATTTAAATTCTCTAGAAATTTCATAGATCCTTG
>BHFT01073828.1:0-22633 GCA_004320025.1 Laticauda laticaudata | reverse complement strand
AACCAACGGATGGCAAGCATTTTTCTCTGTTTTACATCCTCTTTCCATCCGTTGGTGCAGTGTGACATGGGCTTAAGAGAAAAAGTAAGAAAGCAGGAGAAGTCAATAAGAGCAATGTTTAACTGTTACACTTCTTTTGTACACTTACATGTTGAATGAAGAATCCCACTGAACTGTTTTTAAACTGTGCTATTCCCATCTTTTAGCATGAACAAGTGTAACTATAAAGTTCTGGAGAATATAAAGGAACTTTTTCAGACACAGCTTTGGATTTCTTAAACAAATTAACAATTTTCCATTGAAGCAATCCTGTTCAGCTAGTTGTTTGTTCCTTCTGTTTTATTTTCCAGAACCTATATATCCAAAGTACTCATATTCCCAAAATACTCATTTTTCTAAACAGATTTTCAGTAATTCATATAAACAGGAATAGTCTTCTTTTAGAAAGGGTGGCTGATGTTCAGCTTCTGTTTGAACATCTCCATTCAAGGGAAACCTATCATCTCCCTTGAATTTAGTACAACCCAGGACCAGCAACACAATTACTAATACATAAATGCATGAGATACAATTGCAAGTATATAGCTCATTTAGAAATAACAAGCAAAGGCACAACAGTCTCTTGGTGGACTTTATAGTTTGGCACACAAAATCTAGGTACTTTGTAAATTGTATCAGTTGGAATACCCACTCCAAGAAAGAAACATAAACATTATCTGTTATGAAAAGGTGATAAAAGAGGAAACATGAACTCACTGTATAACCTCTATAAAAGCACACAGTCAATAAAAATATCACTATTTCAATGCTTCCAGAATCATACAGGAAAATTTGTTTTAAAACGTACTCTGCCACCAGCCAGCAAAGCCAATACAATAAATGTGCCATGGGCAATGTTCTGATATTTGGGCTCAGTTAAGATGATAATCAGCTTTTCTTGGCTGGAATTCAGCCTTTGAAGATTCAAATTCTCTAGGTACTTATTTCTAATGTTGAGCAGCTCTTACTGTTAACTGAAGTATAGTATGCCTTTCTGTAATTTTAAAATTATTATGTTTTGCATTCTGGATTGATAGATTATGGCCTTTCTGTTCTGACACTTTTCCAAGCACTTTGCATCTTTTCTAACTTGTCTTTTTTCAACGTTTTATAATACTCAGTTCTTATAAGGAGTTCCTATTCTAGGCCTTAATCAAAATTTCATCATGATCATCACAATCATCAACAGCTATGTTCTGTCCTTCTAAGATGTATTAAGCATATTTCATCCTTTTGCCTCTTGAGGTGCAATTCAGTAATTTTAGACTTACAATTCAAAGGGCGTTGTATTGCATTATACATCATTTCACTTGTTTCAAGATGATATATTTTTTTGGAATATTTTTTGTGAACTGTTCTCATCAGGTTTCTGGAGTTCTGCACCCTAGTGCTGGACTTGGAAAGAAAGAATTCTGTGGAATTGATTCATATATACTACAAATTGTGGAAGGCTATCTCCCCATATCTAGGATAGGATCATGAGATATACACTTCAAATGACTTGCTGTTGCTGCAATCAGTGAGCTCAGCAGAAAAGTAGTTGCTGAGGGTGTGGTTCCACCCATCTGTTGGAGAAAGGTTTTAGTAATGAGTTAGAGGATTAAGGGTAGATGAAGACTTGGAAGTGTACTGTGCTCAAGCAGATGTTTTGAGAACACTTAGTGTCCCTCATCATAGCTAGCTTAGCCATGTGACAAGATTTTGTTACCAACCAATTGGAATAGAATTTTTAAAGGACCTATCATTATGAACTAATCTACTGCTCCATATTATTGTAAACTTGACAGTCAGAAATATAATCTTTGTGGATAGAAAATAATTTAAAACACTGGTGCTGACGGGCTCTGAATACCAAATAACTAAAGACCAAAAATAGATAAATAGTTGCAGTCCAGCAAGACCCTTTCCTTAGTGTTTAGTAAAGAATGCAGATTTTTTATAAAAAATCCAGTTCTCACTTAGTTTGATGAAAGAGACTTTCATCAATTCTACTCATTCGTTTTGATGAAAGGGATCATACTTTAGAGCTACTTTAAAAAGGAAAGACAATCATAACATAATGTGATATTCTTGTACTTACTTAAGTTTTTGCCTAGCCAAATGTCCTGGCTGTCACTATTCTGTCATTTCTTTTTTAAAAGCAGTCTGCAGTCTTCCCTATTAATTTCTATACTTCAATGAAATTCCAAGGAAAACATAATGAGGGAAGACCTCCCATTGGGCTTGTTCAGGAGCAATATTGCTCTCCCACAAGTGTTGTAACTGTCCTTGGGAAAATAAAATAGACTTCTGCTCACCCACTTATACACTCCTGCAGTCTCTCTCCCAGTGCTAATTTTTTTTCAACCCAGGCTCAAAATATTGGACCTGAATCCAACTAAGAGAAAAATAAGAGACAGGAATGGAAGGTCTATTGCAAGGTAGCTGAGCGGAAAGTTAGGATGGCTACCACATAAAATAAATCTGCTTTAAGGTATTAAGCTTCGGTTCCCTGTCAGTGCTAACACAGAGTTTCTGTGAAGCAGTGTCAACAAGCCAGAGTGCTTTGCAAAGAGAAACAAGGGTATTTTTTTTAGGAAAGGGAGTGGTTCTTCCAGTTCATAGCCAGAAGTAAATCTTTGCTTCCACCCTGTTCTGAACCTTTGCCTGGTGATTAGGAGGATGATCTATTGCCTGATTGCCTTGCCTTTAGTTTTCCACAGCAGTTACATTACTTTCAAAAATTGCTGGGTGAGATCTTCCTGTAGGATAAGCAACACAATTCAGCTCTTTATAAGAAGTGGCTAAATGGCGGAACCCAAAGGGAGGGTTCAGCTTTTCATGAGATTTCTTATAGAATCAACTTTACCATCTCTGCTTCATTCAGCAAGATTTAGATAAACGCAATTTACAGTAATCTAATTATAGTTATAAGGTAGAGTTAATATCTGAGATAACAGTTACAAAACAGTATCTTTGCAATTATTATAGTTGCAGCAATTTGGAAGAAAAGAGCAGATGTGACACTGCCAACATGAAGTCCTAGACCCATGTTAATGGGAAGAAGATGATGATTGATCAAATTTGTATGTTAAACTTTTTCACTGTATGTAAGAGAATTTATAATCCATTGTAAAATAATCTAATACATATGTTTAGGATGGCTGCCCTAAGGCTAGTTGATTTGTAACTATCACTATGTTCAGTGGTAGTTACTCACCCCAAATATTTCATTTTGTCTATCATCTGCACCTATATAACTGTCTGGTTTGGTTCTCCAACCCAACAGGACAGACACAGACTTCAGAGGATAATTAGGACTGCAGAAAAATCAATTACTACCAACCTGCCTTCAATCGAGGACCTGTATATTGCACAAGTCAAAAAAAGGGCTGTGAACATATTTACAGACCCCTCACATCCTGAACATAAACTGTTTCAATTACTTCCCTCAAAATGATGCTATACAGCACTGCACAGCAGAACAACTAGACACAAGGACAGTTTTACCCTGAACACCATCACTCCGCAAAAGAAATAATTTCCTCAACACTGTCCAACTATTTACAAAGTCTGCACTACTATTCCTATTAATCTTCTCATCACTCCTTATCACCTATCCTCTCCCACTTGTGACTGTATGACTGTAACTTTGTCGCTTGTATCCTTATGATCTATATTGACTGTTTCCTAGTATGATTTGATTGCTTATTGTACCCTATGAGTANTTATGTATACTGAGAGCATTTACACCAAGACAAATTCCTTGTGTGTCCAATCACACTTGGCCAATAAAGAATTCTAATTCTAATAAAAGTTACATGTCACATAATCCCATGTACCCCCCCCTCTCTCTCTCTCTCTGTGTGTGTGTGTGTGTGTATCTCTCTGTCTCTCAAAATAATATTTTAAGAAATTCTGAACATATATCTAGAATTCCCATTGGCTGGCACTATATCAGGAAAGGTTGCACTGAAAAGCCATGACTTAACATATAAAAATAAGTGCATTCTTGAAGGAAATGTTAATTCTGGAAAATCAGTTTATCATCCTATCTCAGTCTGTTTTGGGCAAATTTCTACAAATTTCTTTTGTAAGTTCTTTTCAAAATTCTCTTTCCAGGCTCATCAAATACTTCCCAAACCATGGCAAATAAATGTCTTAGCTTCGTATACTCCAAGTACAGTAAAAAAGAAAGAAAAGAAATTCGGACTTACTGTTGTTGCTGGGAAGTGTTTGGCTGCCACTGATGGTGCTGGCTGGGGGTGGCGAGAGGGACTGAACAGAGATGGTGTCCTCTTCTTGGGAGCAACCTGCCTGGATAGCTCGGAGGTAGCTGTGGCTCCGGGAACGGAAGTAGCTGGGAAGAGGCAGGTCCAGTACTTCCACAGCAGTTGATTCTGCTTCACTGTAAGCCGATTCACACATACCTTCATATTGATCATTCAGCTCTTCTTCTGTTGTCTGCAAGGACACAACTGGTCATTTTTCATCAAAAGTGTCACCAGTTCCCTATATTTCATAAGCTCTCTTTACTGTAAGTACATTTCTTATATTTATTTCATGTCAACTTTTCATTGCCAAGGGGTGCATTGCTTTTTATTATTTCTTAATTTGGGGCAGCAGAAGGCCACAACGGACAAGGCTATTGCATAATGTCATCTATAAGTACAGCAATCCTGGGATTGAGAGTCTGTTCTGTTGAAGGAAATGGAGAATTTTCCTCAATTTTCTGCCTGTATTAAGCCTATCTGAGGCTTAACACATCAATTTTATTTTGTTTTCAACTGAAAAGTCAGGGGGAAATAGCTCTCAGTAGTTCAATTATTTGCTTCTGAATCTTACAGGGCTCCAGAATCTACAAAAAGAGTTTGGACAGGCCCTGTATAGAGTACATTTGCTGCAAATTATGTGTTCAACTCTAAATTGAAGACACTTTGGAGTTTTTTTGGTGCAAGGAAAGCTTCTTTGTTTTCCAGTAGGGGCTGAACAACTTATGACTGAGAAAGCTACACATTTTACATCATTCTGACCTGCAAAATGTATTTTGTATTATTATTAAGGCAACAACAAATGAAGGAAAGTCAACAAGTATGCACTGGATCACCCTACATAGCTTTTGAATAGAATATAGCTTGATGGCTCACCAACAAGAAGGGATGTATGAAATTAGCTCACATCTATGATAAAATGATTTGAGGTTTTCATTACATGGATCCATGGAATGTATATAACTGAGAATGTTAGCATGTCGAGGCTGTGATATAGAAAAAGTAGATTTTTTTACCAGAAATTTATTTATTTGATTTATTTGATTTGTCAATTGCTTACAAGATAATAGGTATAACTATATACATAGTTATGAATACATGAAATGGGTACATCAATAAGAAAAATAAAAGAAACAAGGACAGGGACAGTAGGCACACTTGGTTTGCTTATAACCCCCCCTACAGACCTCTTAGGAAAGGGGTGAGGTCAATAGTAGAAGTCTAAGGTTAAAGTTTTTGGGGTTTGGAGAAGAAACTACAGAGTCAGGTAGAGTATTTCAGACATTGACCACTCTGTTGCTGAAGTCCGTATTTCCTGCATCAAGTTTGGTGCGGTTACCCTTGAGTTTGTATCTATTGTGTGCTTTTGTGTTGTTATGGTTGAAGCTGAATATTCATTGACAGGTAGGAACATTGCAATGTATGATTTTATACACCACACTTAGATCAGACCAAAGACGGCAATAATTCAAGTTTTCTAGGTCTAGAATTTCAAGGCGGTGGTATAAGGTGTTCTACACGAGTAGAGGAGTGGAGAACTGTTCTTGTGAAAATTTCTGGACTTTCTGAACTGTGTTAATATCAGATATGTAATGTGGGTTCCAGACTGATGAGCTGTATTTGAGTGTTGGTCTAGCAAATGTTTTTGTATGCACAAGTTAGTAGTGTGATATTACCAGAGAAAAAAGCTATGTAGGATTAGGTTAACAACTCTTATGCCTTTTTTGGCTATGTAAGTTACAGTGGGCTCTAGCACTTAGATCATTAGAGATGAGTACTCCAAGATCCTTTACAGAGCTTGGATCATCAACAAGATCTTGACTATTCAGCTTGTATTTTATTTTCTGATTTTTTTTGCCAATATGTAAGACAGAGAATTTATTTGTTGAGATTTGAAGTTGCCATTTTTTGACCATTCTGAATACATAGTCAAGATCTTTTTGAAGGTAGCAGTATTGTCTGTTGGTATTGAGCAGCTTTAACATCATCAGTGAAAAGAACAAGTTGCTCTTAATATGATCACAGAGGTCATTTATGTAGAGTATGAAGAGAGTTGTCCTAAGAAAACTGCCTTGGGGGACACCACTATTGACAGACACAGAATTTGATAGGACATTCCCAATTTTGACTATTTTTTGTCTGTTTGACAGGAATGCCTTCTATTCAGTTATGCAGTTGTTCCAGAGATACCATAAGATTTGTTTTAGTAGTAGTTTGTCGTGTACCACTGAATCAAAGGCTTTACAGAAGTCTATGTATATTGCGTATCTTGCTTTTGCCTGATCGAGCTGTGTAGTCCATATGTTTTGGCAGTGTAAAGAGTTGCAGTTACGAATAGTTTTTTTCCTGAAACCAAATTATTTAACTGGAAAGTAGGTTGTTTGTCTCCAAGTGCAGGATAATGGATTGGTTCATAATTGATACCATGACTTTACAGGTGACACAGCATAAGGAGATTGGTCTGTAATTTCAACATAGGCTGCGGTCTCCCTTTTTGAAGATGGGGATGACCGTGGCTTGTGACCATAGGTTAGGTAAGGAGCTTGGTCCTGAAAGATTTTTCAAGATTATGCTTAGAGGTTGGGTTTTGGCAATGGATAGCTTTTTTAAGAAGTATGCACATATTCCGTCAGTCCAATGGATTAGAGATAGTTTTGGATTGGTGTAGTGCTTTTTCAACATTGTCTTCTGTAAAAATCAATATGTATTAAGATCATTGTAGTTGTCAGTGGTTGACTAGGAAATACTGGGCATGATCCATTGTTGTTTACAAATACTGAGCCGAAGAATGTGTTTAAGATGTTGGCTTTAATGGTGTCGTCGTTGCGGTCTTTACCATTAGGTCCTATCAGGGGTGGGATGGCCCTTGAGTCTTTTAGTTTGTTGTTTACAAAAATTGTAAAAAGTACGGGTGGAATTGGTGCATAGAAGGTTTTTCTTCTTTGTTTAATGTGATAATTGGTGCATCAGTCTTATTCTGGTGGCATATAATTTTTGTATTGGCTTTTGAAATTGGCAACGTGACCAGATTTGCTTTTCCGCCAGAGTGATCTCTTTTTGGATTGAAGTTTCCTTATTGTTATGGGTAATCTGTTTTTTTTTGTTTTGTTTTGGGTTTTGGGATTTGGGAGTTGTTGTTGGTACATATAGTTTGATGACTCTTTTGACTTCAAGTAAAAATATGTTGTAATGGTCTTCATTTAAATCTTCATTTAAAACTCGTAAGCTTTTATCTGTAATCTTTGGTGAGAAAATCCAAATCTTCTAATCCTGGATCATGTCTTTACTTAGAAATAATACATTCTATCAATTTTTCTAAAGCCTGCATTT
Source organism: Laticauda laticaudata (assembly GCA_004320025.1). Classification (NCBI taxonomy): domain Eukaryota; kingdom Metazoa; phylum Chordata; class Lepidosauria; order Squamata; family Elapidae; genus Laticauda; species Laticauda laticaudata. The sequence goes on along the minus strand of BHFT01073828.1, from coordinate 15,014 downwards.
TTAATTTCTTAATGTTCCACATTTTATAGACTTTTTTCCAAATTATTTGTGGTGCTACTACAAGCTAGAGCTAATATTTCCTATTGTATTCTTCTAGATGGCCTTTACCCCTCATTCTTTTCAACTATAATTCTGCCTCTGGGCTATTTGGGTATGACATTTGTCATTCAGACTTGGCATTGATTTCCAATACTGTGGTAATAGTAAACTGAGCAATATGGTTGCTCTTTTAACCTTCCTGGCCACCTTTCTTTTTTTCTTTCCTGGCATCCTGATGACTTTGTTTCTACCTCACACTTCATAAGTTGTCATTCAAATGTATTGATCTTTAGTCATATCAATCTATACTATGAAAAGATTGAAATGATATTTGCTGTGGTTTCATTGAAAGGCAAAAAGGGAAAAGTACTTTCAATTAAAAGTGAGCTGAAAAGAGAACAGGAAATGTCAGAACTTTATATAATATAAGGAATAAATCCATGTTTCACTTTTTGGTAAATTTAACATTTTGTTCAAGCATAAGTTGATTCTATCCTTCTGAATTTTCTTAAATGAAAATGGGTCAGCACCTTCTAACTCATATGCACAATTTTTAATTAATTTTCTTGCTGTATACTTTCTTCTGTAAGTTGCACATAATCTTCCTAATATGTGCATTTTTAAATAGAAATTTAGAAAAAATGTGAATATTGAGAAGACTACATCTTGCTTTTCTTTTTTGCTCTCATCTTAGTATACGTAAAGTAATGTCAGTATAGTATTATGTTAAGTGGCATTAGAAGATTGTCAGATAGACGGTACCTGCTCTTCTTGTGCAAATATCTGTGGAATAAATGAGGATTGTCCAAATATCTGGAAGAAAGAGTTAGAGAAGATTAAAGCATAAGGGATTGTGATATTGCTGCTTTGCTTCAAAAGCATTCAACAGGACCACAGTGACAGTGGTAACCATGGAACAATTTTAACCTGTGACATCCACATCCAGAAGAATGAGCTGCTCTTCTGATAACTGATCAAACACAGCAAGACAAAACTTAAAAGATTACATCCTTAGATACAATTAACATTTCAATAAAATTAAAACCACATAAGACAATTAGCTTTCTCTCCAATTTTCACTAAGCTGATAGGGAATGAAATCTAAATAAAAATGATATTATTTGAAAATAGTATTTTTGGAACACAACCAAAATATTTGACTCCACAATATTGGGGCAGAATTTTTCCCACACTATTAGAACCGAGTAATTAAAGTTATTGAACATTTTAATTGTCTCTTCTACCAAACTTTGATTAGGGTTATCAAGGCAGAAAACACAATGAGTGCATTGTAAAATAATATGGACTATAATATTAGTTATGATTAAAACAGATTCTTCATGTCAAATAATCTCTCTGCTCTCTATTTAGTCTGGCTACTGTTAACATATGAATCAAATTCCTTTCCTTCTTTTTTTCTAACTATATTGCACAGAGTTAACCATATGTATCTATGAAGAAAGCTGTAAACAGCAAAAAGAATCTAACTAGAATATATTGATTTCAAGTATGCATCTGAGTTGCATTGCACTGAAATTTTATATTGATTACAAACCTCAGATGGATTTGGCAAAAGTATTTATATGTTCAGAAGATGGGAATTTAAAGATCAAATAACAAAGAGTGCTGTCCTCCAATTATTAAAGTGATGGATTAGATAAACTGATCTTCTCCCTTCAGCTTTCCTTAAAATAGGTATTCAGGGACAGATCCTTCTACTATATATTTGAAGAGGCCCATATGTACTTCAACAAGAAATAAATGCTAACAGCTTAATAGCATTTCCATCAGCTCTACCATAAAGGCATCAGCCAATGTCAACCTTAACTATCAAAGTGAAGTGGTATACATATAAAACCCAGTATGGTATCAACTAAGAGTGGAGTGGATAGATCCAACAGTGGGTGGTTTTAGTTTACCTAAACCTATCTCATTGCAGAATCACAAAAAAATGTAATGAGATCAGCATGTACTTCTCCTAATGGAAAGGGGAAACTTGCTGCCGCTGGCTTGCTGCCACTAGTATGGCCCGGCTGGCTTGCCCCAGGCAGATTCCCGTGGGACAACTCACTGCGGAAAAATGCCAGAAGTGAAGGAAATGGTCTCCCTTTCCTCCCTCTCTCTCTCCTTCCCCTGCCATGGGACAGCTTACCATGAGAGAATGCCAGAAGTGAGAGGAGCCACCATCTTCTCCTCCTTGTGGAAGAGTGGTCTATCCTGTGTAAGTTGTGCCACATTGAGTCAACCAGGGTGAATTGTCCCACATTGAGTTGGCCGGGGAGAGGTGGCGGGGGTGAGGCAGCGGTGGCAAATTGTCCTAGACCTTCTCTTAAAAAATTCAATATTATTTAGCAATGACTATTTACTTTCAAATTCTGGAAACTTTGAGGAAACATTAAAAGTAAAAACAGCCTACCAATTTCCTTTTCTGCTTTTTAGTACACTTAAAACTACTTTTATCAGAGTACCTGTAATGTATTAAATGGAAAAAATGTTGCTGGATTTAAAAACTTGTCAACTGTTGATTTTATTAGTGGGGCTTCCAATAGTTCATACTTTTTAAATCCTTCCCCTCCCCACTCAATATCTATGTAATCTCATCCTCTCATAATCAACATCTCATAAGAGATAGTCTTGTTTGATCCAGAAGAACTTGTCAATTGTATAAATATGCCCCAATTGACATTAAGCCTGATTACTTTGACAAGGTGTATATTCCAGAAATGAAAAAAAGAACAATTGCAGTTTGTAACTCTCTTGTGTCACTGCAAATCCTGTATTTGAGATAAGTTTCAAAGAAAGATAAAATGTGGAACCTTGCAGATAAAAGATGGATGGAAAATGATGAGGGAGGAGTGCTTGTTTGAAGGCTTCTTCCCAGTTTTAACAACTTGGGAACAAGCATTGAACCCAAACATGATTTATGAAGATGAGAAAGATAACTTTGGTGAGCCATTCAGAAAAGTACTAGGGTCAGTCCAAGATCTTTTTAGTGCTATGTTAATCAGATTGTGATAGAAAACTGCTATTCATCATCTTTTCAGTAGAAAACCTGTTTTCTGATGCATGTGCAGAAATTAAAAAGGTTATCAAATGAAATTTTATTTATGTACATGGTGAACATTTTTTTCCAAATTACAAAATTTACCCCACATTTTGAAATAACTTAAGAAAGCTTAATGTAGTTAATTTGAAGATCCTTATCACTTTTATAAAGCTCATATTTCATGACTACCTTAAAGCATTTTCTTTGAATATGTTTTTCATGATTTAGGGCAAAGGTCTTTAAACTTGGCAAGTTTAAGACTGGTAGACTTCAACTCCCAGAATTCCTGAGCTAACATGATTGGAGGAGGAATTCTGGGAGTTGAAGTCCACAAGTCTTAAAGCTGTCAAGTTTGAAGACCCCTGATTTAGAGTATAGCTTGTATATATTAACTGGACCATTTTTAAAGAGGCCTTCTATGGTTCTTCTCATTGAACGAGGCCAGGGAATACACTAAATCTATTTCATTTGCATTAAAAATTTACAAATATTTTGTCTGATTACATTCCAGACACATATATAATAAATAGTCTTTTTCTTTTTCTTTCTGATTCTGAACATTATAATTTAGAGTACATTTTGATCTTAAGAATGAGACCTAAAGCTTCTAGGGACAGTCAAGCACCATAAATTGTTCACAATGTTCTAAAAGTAGAAGCAGAACACCTTTGTATAATTTAAAACTTTAGCTTAGGGATTATCAGAAAGTTGACTCTAAGGTTTTGATTCTAAGTTTGCTGTAAAATACTTTGGAACACCATTCATGTTACTATATCAACAGCAATAAATTTATAACAAGCAACATAACATTATTATTTTTAAATATTTATATAGCTGCCCACCCTCCAACCAACTCTGGTTGAAAATGCAGAACTAGCTTCCGGCTTGAAAAGGCCCTTGAAGTATATCCTAGTGTATCTTAGTTACAATAGTTATCCTTAGGACTCTTCAGACTCACCCTGAATTGACAGCATAAGGCAGCAACAGTGTTCTAGTTAGCACTAGATAGCAACCACTATTTTATTTTCCCCAGTGCTATCACATACCTAATGTTCTATTTCCTCCATGGTAAGTTCCTAACTAAAGTCAGGCATACAGTATAATAGGCCCAAGAATAGGCTAGCCAGTAGACAGTCTAAAGAAAAATATTTATTCTTAGGAGCTTGCCCAAATTTTATAGAAAAGCCTGAAACGATATGTAATTTAGGAAATATTTTGACAATGTTGTTTGGAGGAATAAGCCAGTGGCAAGGCTATCACTTGAATTCTAGGTCAGATCAACATAACTATTAATTTTAACAGAAGACAAACAAACTCATTCTTCATTGAATTTATCCAGGACATAGACAACATTTGCTACTCATTGGACAAAACTAATGTGACATTTTTTTCAGGATTCCAAGAAATTTCCCAAAATATTTTATTGAAAAAATAATTTGAGAAACCAACAAATGAAAATTTTTGACAAACATCACAAAAACAAAAATATTTTCATAAGCCATAATTGAATCTTACCAAGATATCTTATTTTGCTGTCCATTACCCATAATCTCTAGTACAGTTGAGACAATGTTGATCTCCCAATTCTACGCATGAATAACTACTCTTTAATGATGTCCTTCCTCAACATGTAATGAAGTATAAGGTCTTTATATTCAAAAGTTTGTTACCTGATTACTAATCTTGTAAAACTTTTGAACCAACTGAGATATCTCTATGATGAGGTTCAGTTTCCAGGTTTTTCTTTTTCATAATCTCAACATTACAAACCTAATAACTGTGTCAAAATCTCACCCAGAGCTATCTCTATCTTTAGGCAAAATGATATGATTGCCTCAGATAGCAAATGCTGAGGGAGGCAGGCTCGATCTCCTTCACGCTTCTTAGCTATTAAGTTAAGTATATTTAAACACATGTTTAGAGTTCTTCAGAAGCACATTAAACCATGGCTAACAGCAGCATGTCTTACAAGCCTCCCTCCTCTCTCTCCCCTATGATACAGCTCTTCAAGTCCCTATAAGCTGATGTTCAGGATGATCCTGTTTTCAAACTGAAATAGTTTGAGTTGAGAAATAGTTTGAAGGTCTTCTGGAACCAGGAGAATAAGCTGCTTTGAAATATTCAGATTCTTTCACTACCCAAATTAGAATGTGTGTCCAGGGACTAAGGGGGAAGGAGTGTGGCCACACTAGCGACCAGGCCAACTCTCTTCCTAGGGATGGCTATGATACCAATTGAATGGTCATAAAACATGTTATATTGTGCCCACTTTGAAACTACCATGACTTGTCTGCTTATGAGGGAAAACCCTATTTTAAATCTGGAAAAGCTCTGGAGGACTTGAGGCTATATCAGGAACAGTTTGGGGAAGAAATGAAAGCAGCATCATGAAGATTGACACAAAAGAAAGACATAATAATGTTGTTGTTCCAAATGGAAAAATTCTGAAATAGGAGGTTTAAAAGTGGCATGTTGATCTCAAAGTTTATGTCTAACAACGTTGAGGATTTCAGGATCATTGTAGCATCAGGGACAATCTAGTTTGCTACCAATATTTCCGAATATAACTGCCAGTAGCCAAAGTAATTTCTCCAGCAGTAAAGATTATATGTCATTGACCAATTCTCAGAGGATTAATGAAGTGCAATAGAGGAAGAGACTGCTCTCGGCAGTAGCAAAGAGAGTTGTATGTATGTACCACCTATATTTTTCCAGGCCAGATGCTTCAAGACATTATTGGTTGGAGAGAAATTTCATTATGTTCATCAATGAGAACACCAGAGTTTAAGAAAAGAGCTACAAAATATCATGTGGATGTCTGTCTGTTGGTCTCTATCCATCCATCATCTAATTTATATAATTTCCATCTTAGAAATAAGTGATGGGGCAGATGGCAGGCAGCACACTCTTTGCTTCTGAAAAGGTTATTACTTGGAAAATATATCAAAGTAATTGGAAATATGAAAATACAGTATAAAGATTCTGAAGAAGTATACAAGGAAATGAAGAATGCGAAAGGAGTAGAATCTAATTATTCCTTATCAAATTCTATTTCACATTTTTCCATGCCCTGTCATTCCAGCTTGTTTCATTGTGTTATTCTGCTCATGTTTATGGCTTCTCTGACTCTCAGCCTAATTGACCATCCACAGCATCTGGTGATTAGGCTGATTATGATCTTCCCTAGTTCTACATTCAACTTGATTACTGAACTGAAAACAGTAATCCTGATCTTTGCTATCTTTTCCTCTTAGTAGAACTGCCAGATATCTATAGTCTGAAGAAATTTAACTACACATATCTGAATAGTATCACACAACATGCTACTGCATTAAAAGATAGCAAAAATGTATAATCTTTCCTTTCTAATTGTACTACAAATTAAAAATAGCTGTAGGAAGAATAATCACTGCCATAACATAAAGCAGATGTGCTGTTTATACTGGGCATGGCTAGTCTAGTGAAGAAATGGATCAGGGAGACATGATAGCAGTATTCCAATAATTGAGGGGCTACCACAGAGAGGAAGGGTTCAAGTGATTTTCTAAAGCACCTGAAGGCCAGACAAGGAATAATGGATGGAAACTGAACAAGGAGACATTCAACCTCAAAATAAGGACAAATTGACAGTGAGAGCAATCAACCAGTGGAATGGCTTCAGAAGTTGTGGGAGTTTCATCACTGGAAGCTTTCAAGAAGAGATTGGACAGCCATCTGTCAGAAATGGTGTAGGTCTCCTGCTTGGGTGGGAGGTTGGACTAGATGGCCTACAAGGTCCCTTCCAACTCTGTTAATCTGTTATACTCTTTCTGGCATTTATGAGCCACAATTTCATCAGAAGTCTCCTGGATGGTACCTTATTAGGAACAGGGAACTTTGCTATCTGACTGCTATTGATTTGATGGCTATAAACTGGGTAGAAACAAAGTTATGAACTTAAATAATTAATAGCTATGAGGTAAATAGAAGCTCCATTGAAATATTGGCTATTTGGGCAATAATCAACAACAGAACCTGTCAGTTCAATTTATTAGCCTTTTTGAAGCATAGGATAATTCCTAATCCAAGACCACATGCTAGATTATATGGAATATTGTTCTTATCTGGCAGGAGTCTTTTTATTTTTCAAACAAAGATCTCATTTTCCCCTCTCATGTGCTTGTTTAGGAAGCAATTTTTTTTTTTACATATAGATAGTATTCAACATAGGATCACAGTTGGGTTAAGTGATGTCATTATGTGAGTGACACCTGATTTTACAATTTGTTTTGCTGCAGTTGGTAGGTGAATCACAATTGTTAAGTGAATTTGGCTTCTTCCTTTATTTGTCAGAAGCCTCTTGGGAAGTTTGTAAATGGCAATCATGGGGCCCTAGGATGCAGCAAATGTCATAAATATGTGCCAGTTGTCAAGTACCCACATTGTGATCACTTGACTGTAACAGTCATAAGTGAGAGGATTGGTCACAATTCACTTTTTTCAGCACTCTCACAAATCTGAATGGTCATTATCTGTATGAACTTCCTTTGGTATCAAATAAGTTCAGGAGAAGCTCAAGATTTCCAAAAATGGAATAAACTTTAGGAAGAAAAATGTCTGAAAAAGTGAGGGGATAAGAAGTCCTAACCCAAGAGAGATGGAGCATTCTCAGTGATGAGAAAATAATTTAGAATCAAAAGAAATAACTGAAAAAGGGCAATCTAGATAGAACTCTGAACTAGATTTCTCTATGTGACAATTCTGTGCTACAAATATATTCCTTATTTTATTATATGGAACACTTGATGACTACAATTAATGCAATTATTGTAATCTTTAATGTTTATTAGGAAATTTTAGACAGTATGTCGAGTAATTAATACGTTACAGAGAAGTATTTTAAGAACATATTAAGAGCTGTGATGTGTTAGACTTGAAAATTCTACGTAGCCCAATATCTTTCTCTCCTCAGGTGCTTCTGTGAACTTCTAAGAAGAATCTAGCAATTTGGTGCATTTATAACATGGTTATATGAGAACCATATTATATGTGAACTGTGCATAGGCAGACATGCCATGCAGAAAATAGATAAGCTGATTAAGTGCAGTGAAAATATTTGACTACAAAGATAAAATTTCATAAATGCACTTTAAATATATTTATTATTAGTTACATTCTCATCTATATACCCTATAGTAGTAATCTCTTGCAGCTATTTGTATAATATTCATGTGTGAAGAGAAAGAGAAGAGATTCAAATAAAAATGTGATAGAAAATGAAAGTATTCAACTTCACATCTGGAAATGCAAAATCATCTTTATGTTTTCCTTCTGAAATTTTGTAGAGTAGCCTTTAACAATTTAGAACTCTCCAGGTATGTAGAATTCACTGCCCATAATTCTCTATCCAACACATATCGAGAGACCACCAAAGCTGGAAAGTCTATTGTAAAACAGCCTTTTTTTGGCTTTGAAATAAAAAAGCTTCTCTCTTGTCTCACTTCTTCCTTTGAAAATGGTTTTCATTGTGTTTTGTGGATAGCTGTTGTTGACTCTCACCTGATTGATGCAACTGGACTCATCCAGGTTTTCTGAGATTTGATTGTATTCTTCCTCCCAGCTTGGAAATTTTGGTGGTAAAAGGATCTCAACAGAATCAAGGCGATCCAGGCTTCTGTGGAATGAGGATAAAGAGTTTGAGATAAGAAGGATAGTGTCATCAACAATCCTGGTTACGATATTGTCAGAGACCATTGCCCATAGCACCAGGTTTGGAAAGTTCTTGAATAAGATGCAACCAATGTGCTTCTCTCATGAGTGTGGTAATTTCTTTCTCCTTTTGCTCCTCCTTACTTCTATTATCAATGGGAGAAATTCATTTTTTTTCCATACAAGTACAAACATTTTCTCATCGAAGTATGAACTGAACTTCAGCTATCTTTCAAAAAGCATATTTCAAGTATTTAAACAATATGCAAGTTATATACAAAGTTTTGTTGATCTCGAGCTTAGTTTTGGACCCTTTTTATGGCAGAAAACTCCCCCCCCCCGAACCAACTAAGCCAGAACAAAGCATCCAGTGGCCACTGAGTGGCAGTCATGTTCTACATATAGGCTGCACATTTCTGAACAACTTGAGAATAAAACTTCAAGGGAGCATTTGCTTCCTCAAACACATTTGAATAAGTATGTTTCCAAGACTCCAGCAAACTCTGTTTAAAACCAATCTTCCTGAACTGCAAAAAAAAAAAAAAAAAAGCATTTTGGAAATGGCCCTCATGGTTTGTATGAAGAAAGTTCTAGATTTAACATCTAAAATTGAATCTCCTTTAGGGCTCTTGCATAATAGGCAATATTTTAGTTTTTGTAAAGATGATATAATCAATTCATTTTTTCCATTGTATTGTAGCTATCATTTGATTAATCCCAGGCACTGCTTTCCCTCATTTTCCAAGGAAAAATAAGTTAGGTAGCTGGAGGTTATTATCCAAATATAGGTAACTATAGTTACAAGCCGGAACCTCTGCATTTTTCCTGGTTGTGGTGATTATGAATGACAATGAGAAACAGGAAGCCCGGAGTATAGCTAGTCAGTGCATGATTAATAACTGGATTTAGGTTCTAGAAAGTGCCACTCATATGAAATATTTTCCTATGTTACATGTGATTTTTAATTAAAATAACCACTGAGATTTTAAAGTTTTTCATTACTGCTTTTGTTATACTTGAGCATACATATCTGGGAGAGGTTGTACAGAATGTGTGTTTTTTTAAAAATATATTTGAGCATAGCTATTTAAAATAAGTTGGATATTTCCTTAGATACAAAAATCAGACAAGTCTATTTGCTGCCTGCCTGCCTGCCTGTATACCTATTATGCTTTTGTTCGAACTGAGAACAAGAGAATAATAGGTCTAGGATATTCACATATTATAAAACAATTAGAAGTGAGAAGAAATATTTTGATCTATTTCAAATCATCCAGTGAGCTACTCAGATAAAAAAAATGACTGAGTATAGTTTATGATATACAGAGCTTGGGATTCTCAAAAGCAAGCAGCAAGGGCAAAGGATAATTTTAAAATTAAAGTCATAATGCATTCAGTGACACTTGCTTCTTTAGGGCTTATGTTCAAACAATATCCTTTACTTGAAATTTGCATCAAGCACTGTTCTTGATGATATTATGGACCTACCATATTGTTTTCTCTTCCAGAAATGGTTTGCATTACCTACTTTCATTATTATCAAATCCATAGTTTGATAGTGATGAATATTTGAATGACTGCAGTCCAGTTTTTTTTTCCTGATGATTTGTTTACAGATATGGCTAGTATCTTTAGAATCAGAGTGAACTGTTTGTAGTATGCCAGAGTAGTAAACTAGAACACAGCCATTCAGCCCAAAAGTTTATCACTATTTGATTGACCCTGGTCATAAAAATTGACACATATATGTCAATTTATGGTCTAAGCAAAGTTCAGAAGGGTTTTCTGACTAAGTTCAAGTACTAATTAGTACCTGCTTAACTTTTTTTCAAAACCTTCAAGGTTTTGGCTAGCAGCTCTACCTGTTATGACCTGTAAAATTTTCTGGGTACATAAAAACCTTTCAACCATAAACTAACCATGTGGAATGAGTTTATAAATCAAATTAAGACACTGAGCAAAAATTTGCTTAGCATGTTTTGTAAATGAAACAATAACAGTTAGCATTTAGACTTATATACCGCTTTACAATGCTTTACAGCCCTCTCTAAGCAGTTTTTACAGAGTCAACATATTGCCCCCAACAATCTGGGTTCTCATTTTACTCACCTCAAGGATGGAAGGCTGAGTCAACCTTGAGCCTGGTGAGATATGAACTGCCAAATTGCAGGCAGCAGAAGTAGCCTGCAGTACTAACAACTGTGCTACCGTGGCTCATAACCACTAAGCCTTTATGTGTTAAATCTGTTTTATAAACATCTAATAATTATGCTTAAAAGCTGTAATTATTTGAAACATACTTTCTCCCCCTTCTATTCATTTTTGTTTGGTTCTTGGGGACTACCTGAAAACTCACTGCAGTTTTTTGGGCAAAGTTTTTCAGAAGTAGCTTGCCATTGCCTCTTTCCTAGGCACTTCCTCAAAGTGACTGGCCCCAGATCATCCAGCTAGCTTTGTGCTTAAGGTCGGTGTCAACTCATAAAACATTTTGTACACACGTTTTATAGTTGTCAACAGAAAGAAGTTGGTGGGGGCGAGTTTCAAAGAGCAGGCAGCACTGTGGAATTGAAAGTATTCATATTTTCTTCAGAGACTGATTCAATGACTGAAGCTTCTACCATGCAAAAATCAAATTGGAGAGCATGATTGATGACTCTTGGCTATGGACATCTTTTGTTGGATGATACACCCAGAGGGGTGGGGGTGGGGAAAGCAGGATCAAGGGTGACAGTGAATTATGTATCTCAGAGTTGGCTGCGGAGAGATTGAAGGCCATGGTAGAGCAGTATCTGAATGTGAATTATCAGCAGTCCGATTGGGTAAACCTCATGCCTTTTGTGGAGGTCGTGTACAATAATGCTGTTCACAGTAGCACGGGACTAACCCCCTTCAAGGTAGTGAGTGGCATGGACTTTGTCTCAATGACTGAGTATCCAAGGGACTGCCCTCCCCTCAGTCAGCCTGACTGATTGGATGTCAGTGCTGAAAGCAACTTGGGAGAATATCAAAAAAGCACTGGCAAAAGTGGCACAGACCTATAAGAGACAGACAGACAAACACCGAGCCCTGCAATGACCATTCCAGTTGGGGGAGAAGGTCTATCTCTCCACCAAATATCTGAGGTTAAGACTCCCTAGCAAGAAATTGGGGCCAAAGTTCATGGGACCATTCCCCATAGTAAAGATCATCAACCCAGTCACGGTGCAATTGAAGTTTCCCCGATTATTAGGGAAAATACACCAGGTATTCCATAGTAGCCTATTAAAACCTATGGTTGGATCAACCTGAGGCCCTTACCTCATGAGCCCCTAGATCCTGTGGTCATAGGAGGTCAAACACATTAGGAAGTTTAGTGAATCCTAGATTCGAGGTGGCACAGGAGACAATTGCAATATTTAATCAAGTGGAAGGGCTACCCCTTATCAGNGGGGGGGGGGGGTGTTTGTGAGCATAAGCTTCCATATCTGCAATCAATTTGTTTTTGTGTGTGTTGTACAGGTCACCTTCAAGAAGTGAGGGGAGCCGAATGTCAACTGAAAACATTTTGTGTACACATTTTATAGTTGTCAACAGAAAGAAGGGAGGGAGTTTCAAAGAGCAGGCAGCAGTGTGGAATCAGAAATACATTCCATCCATATTTTCTTCAGAGACTGATTAGATGACTGAAGCTTCTGTCACAAAAAAAATTAATTGGAGAGCATGATTAATGACTCTTGACTATGAATGTGTTTTGTTGGATGATACACCCAGAGGGGTGGGGAGAAAAGCAGGATCAAGGGTGACAGTGAATTACATATCTCAGAGTCAACTACACCCAGGCAAATGCCGGCATGTTAACTTCTAATAAATCCTTCAGATTTTGGGGAGTGTGGCTCAAGGTTCATGATTTAATTGGAGTAACTGCTGGAATCCTGACACAAACTTCAGAATTCCTCATTTCCACAAGTATTTTTTTGAAGGTTAATATATATGCTTTCTATAGACATAATGGCTTTTATAAACTTCTTTGGTACCAATACATCAGGGTGTCAAACTCAATTTCATCAAGGGCTGCATCAGCATTGTGGTTGTCCTCTGGGAACCAGGAGGGAAGAGGGGCATGGCTGGGATGGTTGTGGCTGATTGGGTGTGCCCCAGGGGCATTGCCAACTTGATGTCACTCATGTGGGTGATGCCTATGGGGGCCAGCTGAGGTTGGGGAGAGAATCCAGGGTCTCTGATGGGTGGGGCAGTGGGGTCATCCCATGGGATGAGGAGATATGAGGCAGGGGGTGGGGCAGCTGCAGCCAGAAACAATCAGAAACCACACACTCATCATCTTTGTGCATGGGGGGATGGTTTCCAGTGCACACTGCAACTCCAGAGCCTGCTGCTACCATTGGGATGTCTGTCCAAACAGCAGGGAAAAGTGAGGGGAGGCACACAATGCTGATTGCTAACTCCATCCACTGTCTGTTTTGGTTTTCAGTTGGAGAGCTGGTCACCGCTGGTCATCTTCTCAGTCCCCTTGTGGTTCTTGCCCTTGGCCTGTGCATGAAGAATGTTCTCTTCATGCATCCAATGAACCTCACCCCACTGCAGGCTGCTGCCACTTGACAGACCCACTCAGCCCAAAGGAGGTGAAGCGGCGAGCTTGAAAGGCCAAGTAGAGGTGGTAGAGCTTGCTCAGGTCCAGCAGGCAAAAGATAGCTGCTGTGAGCAGGGAAAGCTGGATTGCCTTTGGCGCCATGGCCGCCTAGGCCCAGAAGAAATGGGGGGGGGGTATGAGATCCCAGCTGGGCTTGGGTAGCCATGGTGNGGGGGGGGGTATGAGATCCCAGCTGGGCTTGGGTAGCCATGGTGCTGATGGAGATACATCTTTCCCTGCTCATAATGGCTATCTTTTGCCTGCTGGGCCTGGGCATGCTTTATCACCTCTACTCAGCCTTTCTAGCTTGTCACTTTGCCTCCTTCAGACTGGGTGGCCCTGGTGCTCTGGATGGCAATGGCAGGGGCCTAATGGATCTGCGTGAGCTGCTGGCAGCCTTGGTGGTGGTAGCAGCCCACATAAAGTAACATGAGAATATTGGATGAAAACATTGGTAATAGGTAATAATATGAAATTAGATAAGAAAGTTAATAATTGGAATATGTAATTGTGGTCATGTTTGCTTTAAAATGTTAAAGACTTGGAATCACACTGCTCACCCAAAGATGTATTTAAAGAAATAAAAATAAAACATGTATTGAAAAAAGAAAGAAAGAAATTTGGTGGGATAGATGCATATAATTTGTGTGAGTTGGTTAGGATGCTCCAATGCAGCTTTTCCAAATCTGATAAGTCAGAGTGACTGAGAATTGTGAAACTTGTGATCCTAATGTATCAGGGGAATATTGAAGTAGGGAAGCAAGATACCATGCTTTTAATTATGATTTTTGATATAATATTTACTGCAATTTATTTATTTGCTTCTAATCAGGCTGTAAAGTATGTGACTGTTTTGTTGTTGTCATTGCACAGCCCTGAATTATTTCTTATATTTTTCTTATACGGTACCAAACCTGAATAATTTTTGCCTGAAATAAGATTAAGATTGCTGGAAAGAATAGAGGATTCCCTAATAAGTACTTCTTGAAAAGAGGGTCTAAACATGAGCTTGAAATAAAAGCAATATATAGAGATTTGGATGATGTTTTCTTTAGTTAAATATCTTTAATCAGAACAACATTTGGCCGTGTAAGACCAGCAGGAAAAACTAAGGTTTTAGCTGGAATTTAAACCATTCAATCAGAGTAGTATTATTTTATATTTATTCTCAATATTCATTTCTTTAAGGCTAGGTCACACTGCCCGACGGATGCAAAATGTATGCAAAAAGGACACAGCGGATGAGCAAAATTTCAGGGGTGGGTCCATCCGTTGTTATCCACTCTCAAAAGTGCCCCAAATTTGCATAAACAGAATGGAAAACAACGGAAAGGAACGGACATGGGGAGGATGTAGCGGGGATATAAAGCGGATGTTCGTAGGAAGCCTAGCAGAAGAAAGTGGATGGAAGCGGCTGACACATCCGCAGGGCTTCCAGGGGAGAATAGCGAAGCGGACGTGTAGCGGAAGGAGCGGATGCGTAGCGAATGATGCAGATGCATCACAGATGCCTATAGGATGCATAGCGGATGCCTAGTGGATACGTAGCGGATGCAAAGCATTCACTGCGCATGCGGGGAGGATGAATTGCATCAGCTCCGCAGATATAAAAGG
>BHFT01073827.1:0-20443 GCA_004320025.1 Laticauda laticaudata | reverse complement strand
AAAACTTTAACCTTAGACTTTCTACTATTGACCTCACCCCTTTCCTAAGAGGTCTGTAGGGGGCGTGCATAAGTGCATCAGTGTGCCTACCGTCCCTGTCCTATTGTTTCTTTTATTTTTTTAATTTTTCTTATATGTATCCATGTATTCATAACTATGTTTTTACTTATATCTATTATCTTGTAAGCAATTGTCAAAAAAATAATAATAAATAAATAAATAAATCATGTTGAGGAGTCCAGATATCTAGCCAAGCCAGGAAGACAATGAGGTACAGGCAGTTGATTTACAACAGTTCATTTAGTGATCATTCAAAGTTCCAACGACACTGTAAAATGACTTATGGGTATTTTTCATAGTTAAAACCTTTGCAGCATCCTCATGATCATGTGATCTAAATTCAGTTGTTTGGCAACTGATTCATAGTTATGACCTTTGCTAGGTCCTAGGGTCATGTGGTCACCTTTTGTGACCTTCTGACAAGCAAAGTCAATGGAGAAGCCAGGTTCACAACCTGGTTGCTGGCTTATCAGTGATAAGCAGTGATTCACTCAACAGCTGTGGCAAGAAAAGTCACAAAATGGATCAAAACTCACTTAATAAATGTCTCCCTTAAGAACAGAAAATTTGGGCTCAGTTATGGTCGTAATTTGAGGGATACCTGTATTTGAATAAATTATTAAATAAACAGCAATTCTATAAAGATATGAATTCTGATGAACATTATCATCATGCAGAAAATCAGGAATAAATTACATAATGATTTTTCATAGAAAAAAGAAAGGACCATCTTGATATTCATTCAACATCAAGCGACAAAGATGAAAGAAACCTTTTTACTGCAATAGGAGCCCAGAATCCCGTACCAGATTATTCTCTTAAAATAGTGTATCCAGAATAATATAAATTCTTTTGACAAGTTGAAGCTTCAAGAGCAACAACCATGCCTCTAATGAACAAAACTGCAATTGCATAGGATCCAATGTCTGCTGTAAGGTTCCTTACAATATGTTGTTTGGCATTCTTAGGAACCATAATGAGCATAGAACCATGGTGAGACTGTACTGTATACTTTACAACAGACCACTAAGAAAACCCAAGTGTTGTTGTGGTTTGCCGGCAGCCTGTGCAGATGGCAGCAGAATTGGACAGTGGGGAAGAAAGGAGACCAATCTGGGAATCTGGAGAGGACCCAGACAAGGGTCGTGCGTCCGATGCAGAGATGGGGCCAGAACCATNTTGGACAGTGGGGAAGAAAGGAGACCAATCCGGGAATCTGGAGAGGACCCAGACAAGGGTCGTGCGTCCGATGCAGAGATGGGGCCAGAACCATCTGGGAGTGGGGTGCTGCCTCCAGAGCCTCCAGAGTCTGGCAACAGCGAGGCAGAGGACCCGGGGACCCTGTTCCTAGCGTGCATGTGCACAGAGCTGCTAGAAGGCAAGAGCAGTTGAAACAAAAGGGGCAACTCGGGAGTATGGCAGGGAGGTGATTGTTCCTTGCATAAGGTATAAAGAACAGGCAAAGGTAAAGAAACCTTTGTAGGAAGCAAAGTCATTCGTTCTTTTTCAGATTAATCCTGGAAGCTCTGTGTGGACTTTGTACTTTGGTTTTTATAGTTCGTTTGGCACTTCTGTTGTTGGCAGCACTTCACAGGAAAGAAAGGTGGATGCTTATCTCAAGGGATTGTTTGAGACTCATCACAGGCTGGAAATGAACTTAATTTCCAGCACTGAAATAAAACAAGAGTTGTTTTAATTAAGCATGTGTGTAATTACTGTCTCGGAGCCTTGGTCAGAACAAGAGTAGGCAAAACCTGACATTCATTATAACGCTGTAAACCAGGGGTGTCAAACTCAGGGTGCTTAAATCTGGCCCACAAGGGAAATATCAAAGGACTGGCCCCATTTTTGGCCTGGATGGCCTCCTGCAGCACTCTGCTGTCCAAAATGGGGCATGGGTGTGTGTGCACATGCTCTGTTTTGGCTGGCAGTGCTGCAGGAGGCGGTCCAGGCTGAAAACATAGCACAGGGGCCTTCACACGCACACCCCTGTGCCCTATTTTGGCCAGCAAGAAGCTGCAGGAGATGTCCATCTCCTCTCCCCCTCCACCAGCTTGCTCACGGAGAACTTCAATGCTGATCCAGCTCTCAAAGAAATCCAGTTTGACACCCCTGCTGTAAACTACTAAATGTTCAATGGAGATATCCCAGGGAAGTAAGTCATCTAAGTTTTCACATCACACTCAAGGACCATCTTGCTCTGCTATTCTCCTGTTCCTGTGATTCTACTCCTTATGGACATCTCTTATGTATGAAGAACATTTCTTCTGGTACTTGCTTCTGGCACTTTTGACTTTTCCCTCTAGGTAGATTTGGCAGAAATGGACTGATGCTCAGTGAGAATCAGTTGCTTTCTGTGATGATGCTTTATCTATTATTCTCTTCTTCATTGATTTCAATTCTAAAGGAAATCAACGCTGATTATTCTTTGGAAGGAGAGATACTGAAGCTGAAGCTCAAATGCTGAGGTTGATGTTAGGAAAGATTGAAGGCAAAGGAGAAGGGAATGGCAGAAGATGCTCAGATTGTGTCATTAACCCAGTGGGCATGAGATTGGGAGACAGGGGAACCTGGTGTACTATGGTCCATGAGGTCGTGCAGAGTTGGGTAATGACTTAGCAACTGAACAGCACCACCACCACCACCACCACCACCACCACCGTTCTATATGTGAATCAATGGTTCGTCCTCCTAGACTTACCACCTGTCTTGATGGCCCAGTTCACTAGGAACAATACCAGAGACGCTGCTGAAAGGGCGGCATAAATTCAAGGAGGAATGCATAGGCTAAAGCAAGGCAAGGGCCAGCCTGTATAAAAGCGTAGCCACGGCTGCAAGCCCAAATAGTAGTTCCTATATCTGACTGTAATTGAATAAAGCTTTTCGTTGTTGGAAACCCCGACTCTACCTCGTGTGGTTTTCCAAACAAAACCTGGATCGACGAGGATGGATCGGTCCTTGAACGCGAAACCGCACGTCGGTGATAAGACGCCAGATTGGCCAGCAGAGAGTGTTTTGGAAACCAAGCAGCCGCCTGCACCCTTGCAATCCCTAACGAAGAGGATGGGAGTCATATACAGATCGCTTCAAATGTATCTGGAAGAGCAAATGAAATCGGGCAAGACATCTCAGAGCAACGCAAGCGAACTGGCATTATTACACCTCACCCATTGCGCGACCAACGGTGTTCAAATGGGCAAAAGCCCTTGCGAAGCATCCGAGACGTTAACAACTAACGTAGGCGCTGAACTACAAACGAGATACTCTTACAAGCACGACATATGACTCTCGGTAGGATGTCAAAATCTAATTAAAGTGGCATGAGTTCTAACGCAAGCACCAGCGAGAAGGGAAGACCGTACGCCGATTTCAGTAGGCTGCTCTAAGACAAATAGGGGGTCGAAGTGTGACTTCCTGAATATCGACGAAGCGATGTAGGGGATCGCGTGGGTGTTGGGGCTATAGAGACACTACCGCACAAAGTAAACTACTAAAGCAACCCAACACTCACTGTGACACAAAGCAATCGCGGAAAGCACGGCAGCTTGACAGCGCCAAAGAAATCGGCGGTCACAATGAAGAAAATGAACACACAATGGCGAAGAAAAACCCAGCTAGAGAAAGAAACAGTCCTACCACCACCACCCACTTCGAAAAAGTCGAGAAGAGGAAACCGGAATCGAGCGAGGAGGACGACGGAGTCCACCGTCTTCTTCGCACATAATTAAAAAAGAGCGCGAAAAGAGAAATGCGGGAATTGCGCTGGCTTGCGGAGAAAACATGCCCCGAGCCGAATGCAGATTTTCGATTGCTATTGCAAGTACTAGTAAAAACCGTGGCAACATCGAAGAAGTATGCCAGAACAAGAAAAGCTACGAGCCCCCAGAAGACGCGAGAAATCTCCCAACACGAGCTGAGCCTACACGAGACGGAGAGAAAGTGGCGCAACAAGAAAGGGAACCAATAATCACACAAACTCACTAATAGAAAGCGCTCAGACGGAAAGCAGGCAAGAAGGTTAAAGTGACTGTACAAATCGAAGGAAGCCCTGTAAGGATTGGAAGTGGACTCCAGGTCCTTCCTTTCGGATATGTGCATGGGAATACAATTAAAAAACTAGTCCCAGGCATCAAATCCAGAAATTGCAAAAAAACCTTGTGACTCTCAAGACTATCAGGGGAAACCGAATCCCTGTTAGTTGGCATGGACAATTTTTGGTCACCCTATAAACAAACATGTCAAAGAGACTGCCGCTAACCATAGTCGACCGCAGAGCAGAACCGAGCTCCTGGGCTCAGAATGGTTCCAACACACTGCGGACATCCGGGGTGACCGGGATTACGCAATCAGAGTTGAACTTAAAAACCGGTTGTAGAAGAGACATAACACCTCCGCGAATTCAACAAGATGTCTTATGTATGGTCTCACTGGGCAAGTATTCGGGAAACCCCATTTCTATTTCTAAGCCTAGATCCCAAAAGTAGCCCAAGAAGAATTAAAAGCCAGGCCGAGTATCCCCTTTGCCTAAAGGCAAAGACTAAGAGAACAATCTTGACAATAGCTAATAGCCCAGGGGGTGTTGGAACCTGTGGGACCATACCAATATGGAAAACGCCTATTGTTACTACCCATTAAAAACCTTGACCGGGTCATTTAGAAATCATGTGAGTGTACTATTAAGGCTATACCTCAACCACGCTTTAACAACCAAGCGCATACATCCGGTGCGAATAGCTCCAGAACATTTGCCTTCTACTACTCTGGGCGCAGGGGCAAAGATTTGTGCTAACAACTGCGATTGGCAACAAGACCTACAACAGAGACATACCCAGTGGACCGCAGAAACAGGCAAATGAAGCAACAAAACTATTATCACCACACCAGGGGCAGATTCAAATGCCCACGGACTCCAAACGGTTTGGAGTACACGTGCAACGGCAGTGATTTCACAAGCGTTTGATGGAACGTCTCCATTAATGGCATACCAAGGAGTCGTTCCTATTTCGGAACGATGTCAGCGAGGATTATCTCGGCCAGTGATCAGACTCAATTAAGAAAAATAATCAAAGAAGTACTAACAAAATTTAGGGATATCTGGCCTCAATGTAAAAAGAGAAAATATGCTGCCCTAATATGAAAAAAAAGCGATTGAATTCTTGGGCCTACGTCAATAGACGGTGAGGACGATCACCCCCACAGGATAACAAGAAAATTAAGTGGCAATCCAAGAAGCACTGAACCGAGGAAACAAACAACAAACTGCAAGCCTTTATTAGGACTTTATTATTTCTTTATCTTGTATTTCTGGCAACACGAGCACTAGTAGCCAGAAACACCGTTACACTGTCCGCCGTCTTAGATTAAAACAGGCAAATGAACGTTGGGCTGCGTGTAGCCAAAAGAAAGAATACTTTCACAATATGTAAAAAGTTGCTAACAATCAAAACAAAACGTTCTTATCTCACAACTTGTATGGGAACGACACTGCTTTAGGAGTGCACTCTTGCGACGCTTCACCATTGGAGGTAAGGCTGCCGTCTCGAGGTCCACCAAACTTCCTGATGGCAGAGAAGGCACCCGTCGATATATTCTAGGACTCTGTTCAATTGACTGAGCGAAACTTCACAGTCAACTGGGACAGGGAAGCACCTAGCAATAGTCGGCTAGGAAGTTTAAAACCATTATGCGCATGATATATCTGTCTACGGGCGGGTTTTTCAAATTTATAAACGAATCGACAAACCACTACTGTGAGGATTTTTGGCATCGGGAACAAGCCGACTCCGTACATACTGTTCACAAGAATGTCTAGATGGTCAAGTTGCCTATGAGCCTTATTCCTAATACATCTGACACACTCGCCCAGGAAACAAATTTCCCATGCGAACGGCTATGTGACAAGAGACGCCTTACCAACCAAACTGAGAATGACCGGGCACCAGCTGATAGTGACACGCTGCAAATAGAGACTGGTTCTCCGATCTACCAATCTCTGCGCTATGATGTCAGCAAGAGCCAGCCGCTAAAGACTCATGCACGCCTGTCGTCTTAGCTGGGTAGGTAAAGGCTGCCGGGACCCAAAACGTGAGACTTTTAAACCTTCCGTCCAGGACAGACGATCTAATTCGGTTGTTTATGTTGCGAGAAGCGCGTTGTTGTGGGAGAGGTGATCATTTCCAACCTAAGTTACAGCCCGTACTAGGTTAATTGCATGAAGGTCACCCATGGAATGGTTAAGATATGAGAAAGCCTAGGCAGGAGCTATGTGTGGGGCCAGCGTATCTGATAAGGACATAGAGTATTAGGGGTAACTTTTGCCACAAATGCCAGGGAATTAGACCGTCCCACGCAAAAGCAGCCCATCCAAGGACTGGGAGGAACCCCTAGGGGGACCGTGGTCTAAAGAATACTTCATATTGACTTCCGACGGTCCAACCTAAGGGCCATCAGCCTTTCTATGGTGTCGTGATGCCTAGCTCAAATTGGGCTTGGAAGTTAAAAATCATGCCACAACAACAGAAACGGTAAAATAAGAAATTAGCACGACCTTTTCGCCACCACGGGTCTACGGTCGTTCTTGTCTTCGGACAAATGGACCACATTAGACACAGTGCATGCAATTGAGCGACAATACCTACCTCCCTTATGGTATCAGAACATGCCTCCTAATACCGCGCCGGCACGCCCAGTCCGCTGGCAAACGCAAGCTGAAAGAATGGTCGGTTTAACAAAAGCAAAGGGCTGAACGAAAGAATGGTACGCACAGGAGATTCCAACAAACCAATGTAAACCGTTTCACTCACACTCCAGCACATAACAACCCAATCACAATCTAACTAAAAGTTACCCCGGCCGAGAATACTATGTCAGGGGCGGAAGGAAATAGACGATTCACTACACTTGACAGACATTACAACCCAGACAGTATTTAGGCCCAGAAACCCCCCTGACGCGCTTCCTCCCAAGGTTTAGGCAATTCGAAATGAGGCGACTTGTAATACTCAATAAGGAAGACCTTCTACCAGGATGAACCGCGTATGAGAGTACCCAGGAACAAATAGTACCCAAAGTCTACAGCCCCAAATTCCTACCGTTTTAGGTAGACCGATGGCAGGGAATGGAAGCGGGCACTATAGCCAGCTTCGTCCCGGATATATAGAGATGGACCCACCAACACACAACCATTCGCCGACAACACCGACAAATCGCAAACCACGGGTGGGTGGGGAAAGGCGGAGAAGTTAATAAAGAACTGTTTTAGAAACCAAAAAACAACGAAAGTACAAGGCAAAAGAGCAAAGAATAAAAGAACTCACTGTATTGAAGGAGATCTTGCGGGAAGAGACCCCATTCGGAACGGGGCCAGCCCAGCCAGCTCAACCATGGCCAATGGAAATGGGTGAGCAGCAAAAACCGCCGGCCTAAGGGCAACGCAGGCGGTCGGTAAAATGGCTGACTGCACCTTCCAGACGGTTCCAGATGCGAAGATCGAGACACATGCGAGCCCATCTCGAAAACGGTCGGAGTCTTCCGCTAAAGAACTGAACCGCGCAAGTCACAATCAGTTTCGGAGAAGGCCCCAACCTAACCTGCGTGACTATTTGTAACTACGTAGGACTGAACTAAGAGGGTAGGGGTGTTTGATATTGTAAATTGGTTGGCTCCTAGACTTACATTTCTGATGTGGCCCGGTAAAGTAAAGCAGTGGATTGGTTCGCATACGGAACTCAATTCCAAAGAGCTTGCCTGAAAGTGCGGCAGAATCAAGGGGGAATGCCATAGGCTGAAAGCAGGCAGGCCAGCTGTATCTAAAAGGCTAGCCTTCGGCTTGCCATGTCAAGTGTTCCTTATCTCGTGATGTTATTGAATAAAGCCTTTTGTTGTTGGAACCCGGTCTACCTCATGTGTTTTCCGAACAAAACAACCGTCAACAGCAACAAATTGATTCCAGGACCTCTTTGTAGGTCATGTGCATAACAGGTACTCAACTGATGTAAAAAGAGGTCTGCAATTCTGTTTCTTGAGCAATGATTGTCAATCACAGAAGTTAATGCTGTCTGGCCATAACAATATGATTCAGCTATCACAGAGCGTTAAACTCAATTTCATTGAGGGCCGCATCAGGGTTGTGTTGGACCTTGGGGGGACTAGGGATGCAGGGCCAGGGTGGATGTGGCCAGCTTGATGTCACTCATTGAGGGCCCATTTTCAGCCACAAAGGCCTCCTGCAGCTCTCTGCCAGCTAAAATGGAGTTCAGGAGCTGCATGTGGCACCTCCTGGGCTCAGTTTTTGCTGGCAGAGGGTGCAGGAGGCTGTCGTGGCCAAAAACAGAGCTTGTGTGGGCCCCCAATCTTCATTTTCGCTGACAGAGGTACCATGGGCTGGTCCTTTGCTGTTTCCAGGGTGGCCCTGCGGGCCAGATCTAAGCACCCCAAGGGCTGGATCTGGCTTGCCGACCTTGAGTCTGACACCCCTGAGCTATGAGATGATATATCAGAGATAGAATTTTGACAATGATGGCTATTATATATTTCCTTGGAGTCTTTTCTCCCATGCAGTTGAGGCATTTTGCCCCCCCCCCCACCNCCCAAGCAAATCAGGCAGTATGAAGCTCTGGATCCCATATAACAATTGGGCCAATATGAAGTTATGTGATTTACTATCAGCAACTCCCAAGTGGCCTGAGCTGTCATATTCATGCAGATGGACATAAGAGTTAACCATAAGGAATATTCAAGGGAATGCTACCTCAATTTTTGTTTTAGAAAATCAGCATTCACAAAAAGTGCTTTATCAAATAAATCTCCAGGCTTTTTACATAATCTTTCATAAATAATGAGTACAATAATATGGAAAAATAAGATCCCTGCCTCAAAGTGCTTCTAATAGAAAATGCAGTGATGAGAAAAAAAGGGAAAAAAATCACAAGAACCTGATATATATGAAAAGCTGTATAGTTACTCATGCTTTGAAGAAAAGTAAGTGCATTTCAAGAGGACATATACAATATGAAGTCAATTTGCTGTGTGCTTTTTTAAAACTAAATGTGACCATTGCTTTTATATGCCTTTTATCTGCTTTATTGTAAATCCAATAATTCGTTAGAGAAACCAACTCCTTGAGAGATTTAAACGACCAGCTTTTTAGTCTCATTTCTTTGTGGGATCTTTCATGTTACAAGATTCTCAAATATATATATCCATGATGGCGAACCTAGGGCATGTGTGGCACAGGTGGCACATAGAGCTGTTTGTGTGGGCACGTGAGCCCCAGCTAAATGTACCTGCACTGTGCATGTGTGCACCTCCAGCTGATTTTTGGCCTGTTTGAGGCCGTTTTTGCCCTCCTGGAGGCTCAACAAAAGCCTCTGCAGCTTTGGGAGGCTGAAAAATGAGCCTTCCAGAAATATCAGAAGTCCCAAAATGGGCCCGTTTTCAGTCTCCCAAGGATGCAGAGGCTTCCCTTGAGCCTCCAGGAGGGCAAAAATGACCTCAAATGGGCCGAAAATCAGCTGGGAGGCACACACATGCGTGGTGCAGGTAAGGGAGGGGTGGGAGTGTTGTGTACGCATGTGCGGGGGGGCAGGGTGGATTGCATTGTGGGTGCCAGCACATGCATGTGCATGCTTTCGGCACACCACAACAAAAAGTTTCGCCATCACTGCTATACATGTGCAACATACATAAATTTCTAGAATATAAGTGCAGGTGAAGAAATTCCAATTAATTGTTAATACTTATAAAACATTTGTGGTAAATGATTGACAGACAGAGGAAATGAGAAACTATATTTCAAGAGTGTAAAGAACTAGAAAATTGCCACATTCCTTTTAGGAAAAAATTAGTTATAGACATACTGACATTCATGCTATTTCAGACAAACCTGTGAATACATTTTTGGCTTTCGTTTATTATGGTCAATTTTCTTCTTCACATTAGTGTGCTGGTTTGGAAGCATGAGCAGGGAATAAAAAAATCTTTTGGCGTTAATAATCTACGTTCAATGAACCCTGTAATGCAGGTTAATACTGATACATCATTCAAATGAACATCAGGTAAAGCAGAATAAAGTATCTTTTGAATTGAACACTGTGCAGAATGAGAGATTGCTCATTGATTAAATATTTGCACATATTAAATAGAGAACAAATAAAGTTTGATTGCATTTGTCTTTTTACACTTAAATATATTCTACCCAATTTCTTTGTCAGTTTCCATTAAAAGAAAATAAATGTTAGCAGAAATGATCTTGCATATTTCTTTTATTATTTACAAGTTTTTTTTGTTTCTCTGTACAAGCATTTTCTCAAATGATTTCCTGTAAGACTTCTTGAATACCCTTTTAAACCAATTTATCCATTTGTTCCCTGCATTTCCTAAATATACACGTACAGTATTGTTTTTCTTTGGGAATTGCATTGCATTAAAAAAGGGGGAAAGGTAGAAAGATGATTGTTTTTTGATTTCTATATAGAGTAGGTATGTAAATTGGAAAGGTTCAACTCCAACCAATTAACTATTTCTAATTCACAGAGAGGAGAATTACAAAAGGGAAATAGCACAGGGCCTACTGTGCTTTCAGGATAGGTAGCCCTGAATTCTTAATATAAAGTAAACGTGGCTAGACTCAAATTCAAATTCGGAATAGAGCTTGAAGGGATCTTGGAGGTCTTCTAGTCCAACCTTCTGCTCTAGCAGGAGATCTTATACCACTTCAGACAAGTGACTTTCCAGTCTCTTTTTAAAAACCTCCAGTGATGATGCACCCATAATATTTGAAGGCAAGCTGTTCCATTGGGTAATTGTCCTCACTGTTAGGAAGCTTCTCTCCTTGATTAGTTACTATCCATTGTTTCTTGTCCTGCTCTCTGGTGCTTTGGAGAATAATTTGACCCTCTTTTTTGTGTCTTGTATCTTGAGTCTTGTGGAAACTCATAATTATAGTTGTGAGACACAGACTTGCATTCCTATGGAGAAAATCTTTTCCAAAAATTCTTACATGAGTTCAATTTTTACTTAAAGCACATGAGAATAAACCAGAATAAAAAAAGATCTTGGATTAGGATTGGGAGTTAGGAAAGGATATCTGAGCTGTGTTTTAAGCGGGGTTGGCACATTTTGTTCTCTCTGGTCTTTGTGGATACCACTTTGGTGGCTATAAGACAAACGAAGTGCCACTTTGGTGGTCATAAGACAAACTAAGTCTGTGCTGTGCCTATGAACAAACATACAGCAAACTGGGGGCAGTTTTGAAACATTTTTGGTTTCCGGGTCAAACAGCAAAAGCAACAAATAAGGTACCATGGAATTGAAACTATTAAAAAACAATAACATTGTTCCCTAAGAAGATTTTTCAGCTGCAAAGGAGAGAGAAAAGGGAAAGGATTTGGGTTTTTTTTCTCCTTTTCCTATACTGGCAGCTAAGAGACTTAAGCAAGAAATTGGAAAAAAATCCACTTTGACATTAATAGGCATTTAATGCTGAAAATAAAAAAGTCAAAGGGATAATAAAGATTTCTGGATAATTAAAAGCTTTTGAAAACAGGAAAGGAGAGAAAAATAATAAAAGGGCAGGATCTGGAAGGGAGGAAGACTGCCTGGAATTAAAAAAGAACTTACAGCAAAATCTCAACAAGACTTCCAAAATATACATTTTAGCTGAAATATCACAACAAAAACCCCAGAAGAGAAAGTGGGAAAAAGAAATAAGAAGAAATAACTCGGGACTATTTTGATTACTTGATGATTTCTGGATTTATTGTTATTGTATCTGAATAACTAAAAATCAATCGGGTGGTTGTTTAAATTGTTTAAAATGGTTCCACTTTTTAGAAGAACTGAAAAATGGAACTTAAAAACTATAAAAAGATGCGCAAGAAGGGAGAGGTTCTTTTTGCTTCGTATTTCAGGTTTTGAAAGGAGATTTGGAATTATAGAAACAACAAGAAATTTGTGCAGAACAAGAAGATTGCAACAAAGAAGAGCCATCTTTATTAACAAGTAAATCTTGAGAGGGGGGAAAAAAGGAAAGGGGGGAAAGAGATGGAAAGTTTAAGATTGGGAAAACAACTCAAAAAAAAAAAATAGAGTGAAAAATAAGTATAAAATCAGAAGCAACAGAAGAGGGAAATGCAGAAGAGAGAATTAGAAGTAGAGAGACAAGGGGGTAAAAGGGGAGGAAGAAGATGAGAGGGAAGAAAGAAAGGAAAAAAAGTTATAAAGGACAGAAACAAAATACAGAGAAACAGGGCCTATTTAGAGATAATTGTGAAAATTTAACTGAAAAAGGGATTCTGCAAAGGTACATAAGATAGTATTGTTTATATTAGAAACAGAAATAATTTAGAAAATATGAAACAATATATGATTAAAATGTCTGATAAATTGCCATCATAAATTCAAGTGGAATGGTTGTCAATAAATACATGTAACAAAATGAATATTTTAATGATTTATAAAACATATGTGAAGAGAAATAGAGAAAAAATAATTATGGATATTATATGTGTTTTTTAGGAAGTATGATATTTAATTTAAAAGAAGTTTTAAAGATGTTAAAGATTTTAATGATTTTAATTGATAGAACTGAATCGGAATGGAATGAGGGTTTTAATTACATATATTTATTAATCTTTTTAAAAAAAGAATATTAGTGTGTATTATAAGAATGTACAAAGCAGAATTTGATTTGAGTTATGTATTATGTATTATATTGAAGGTCATAATCTTAATGTATATATTTGAAGTTTAAATAAGAGTTGAATGGATGTAATTAAAGATATAAAGGTTGTCATACTCCAATTAGTAACTACAGGAGAAAATTTGTTTAATGAGAAAAGATAATAGAAATTGAAACAGAACGACCAAGAGTAATAAATATAATGATTTGAATTGAGATGAGATAATCAAAATAAAATTGAGAAAATTAAAAGAGGGGAAAAACTGTATACAAAATGGAGAATAATATGAGACATGGAATAGAACACAAAAAGGAGTATGAAATTGAGTTTTGTGTCTATACAAAGAAGTTCAACCCAGGACCATGCTTTTTTCAAAAAAGATGTTTTACTTGTATTTTGTATATATGAAAACTCAAATTAAACTGTGTTAAAAAAAAGAGAGAAATATAATGTGTTACAGTCAGTCAATATCTAAATGTTGACTAACTGAAGATTAAGCTAGACATAATACCTACAATACCTATTGGAGAATAGCTCTTCTGGATTTGGAAAGATGTGGATCAGAGCCATAGGATGGGAGAAACCAAATCCTTTCCCTCCTTTCCTTTGCTTAGAAACTTTAAAAAAATCCCCTCCTCATTGGTAGCAATGGATTTTATTTTGTTGTTTTTTTAATTCTGTATTGGTATGGAATGGATTTCTTTTCCTTATCAAAAGAGCAGGGGAAAGGATTGATTTTTTTATTTCTCTAGGTATAGTTTCTGCTCTAATTTAATGTTCTAGGTCAGGTACCCTGCATTTGTACTTGAATATATGTAAAACAGGAGGGTAACTGTACAGGATGCTAGCTAAAAAGCCCAGGAGATGGAATTTCAATCTATCTATCTAGCAACAGAATGGAAAGTCTGCTTTAAAGTATTGGAACAATTACAATGAAATCCAAATTGTAAGCTATTTCAAAATGAGATATTCCAAATTTACTTACAATGTGCCTGCCTCCACCACTTGGTGGCATAGGTTCTCCACAATTCTACATTGTCAACCACCTCCTTCAGACAGAACTGCAGAGGCACTAAAAAGAAAGTTCTATGGTTGTATTCATTGGGGTTAGAACTGCTTGATCTGCATTTTAAACAAGCACAGGTAAATAAAGGAATCATGTCACTATGAACTGGGAGAGTTGAGATGGTGTTCATTGTAAATAAAGTGCTTGAGTGAGCTACATCCTACATGTCTGAGGCTTTGATAGGTCGCTGCAGAACTAGGGGAAATAATAGTGCAGATATTTGAAGGACACCTTGGCCATAGCATCTATTTGAAGCCAGATGATAAGGACAGGATTGGTACCTATCATAGATTGATCATAGAGATCAGTTCAGAGGGGATATTCTGCAGGTTCTGACCAATTCTGGAGAACCGACAGTGGAAATTTTGAGTAGTTCGGAGAACCGGCAAATCCCACCTCTGACTGGCCCCACCCCCATCTATTCTCTGCCTTCTGAGTCCCTGCTGATCGGCTGGGTCTTCTTTTGTTGCCCTGCATAGGAGAACGAAGCTGGAAAGCAGGATTTACTTATCTACAGATGGAATTATATGCAAATATGTACAGTAATCCTTGGTGATGCACTTTTTTTTGCTTGAATATATGTTGCAGCTCGACTCTAACTGAGAAAGAGGCATATATCTTAGGAAGAAAGACAGGTATCCAGCTATTCCAAATGGAAAAGGCAAGATTGTTATTTAGTCCTTCCAGTATCCAGGTAAAGGAGAACTGTGGTGGTGGTAGTGAAATCTTGAACAGAAATGTATTTATTTTATTTGATAATTATTCTAACATAAATTGCGGTGCAGATATTCTATGAAATGAGAATAAACCCTTGACATTGAATATAGCCCTGAACAGTGGTGGAATTAAAAACTTTTTACTACTGGTTCTGTGGGCGTGGCTTGATGGGCGTGGCTTGATGGGCATGGCAGGGGAAGGATACTGTAAAATATCCAGTCAGAGGTGGTATTTGCTGGTTCTCCAAACTACTCAAAATTTCCGCTACTGGTTCTCCAGAACTGGTCAGAACCTGCTGAATACCGCCTCTGGTCCTGAAGGCTAACCAAGGTTCCATATGCTTCAAACACCTGATGAGAGATAGAAGGATAAAGAGTTTATAAAGCACATTTGGTTCCTGGAGGCTTTCCAAAATCAGTTGATAGCACCTTGCCTTGTGGGCAATTCATTAAATCAGCACATAAAAAGGGAGATAATTCCAAGTGACAGTGCCATGGAATGAGGCAGTCTGGGTAGTGTGTGGGATCATCACTAGCTCTTTTCAGTGTTTCTCTCTTGGGTCGGTGGTTAGGGAGGAGAGGCAGAGCTGTCCTTGAAATCAGTGTGAATTATAATTAAAGGGTTATCATACTGTATAAAAGAGGAGTGAGCTTGTTTTATATTGCCACAAAGGGCAGGCCAACCAAACTGTAGGAAAGATATTAAGGAGAGGGTTGTGGGTTTATTTTTTTGAGGATCACACCTCAATCAATGAAATAGCTGCCTCATGATGTTCTCTTTCACTGGAGACCTTTACACAGTGGTTGTGTGAAGTGCTTTAACAACTCTTATATCTGTCAGGAAGCTTCCAAGTACCTCCCAGTTCTATAATTATATGATTGGAAAAGGGGTGTTTTGTGATTTTCTCAGACTGATTCTTTCAGTCTTGTGTCTTCTATATCACCCTATAAGTGATATCTATCAGCTGAAAAGCAGCTATTAAGGAAATAAGGGTTTCCTCAACCTTCTGCCTCCTTCATATTGCAACTGACAGGACCAGTGTCTTGCCTTAACCTGCATAGCTTAAGCCCCTGTCACACTGCACCAACGGATGCAAAGAGGATGTAAAACGGACAAAACAGCTTGCCATCCATTGGTTAACGCGATGTATCCGTTCTGTACTCACTGTCTTCCGTTTTGCTTCCTCTCTATCCGTCCAGGCATCCTCTATGGCATTTCATCCGCTTCAGAAAGTTTGAGTCTGCTCAAAACTTTTGTGCCGGAAAATGTATTCCAATCGTCCGTTCTGCATCTTGGCTACGCTGATACGCGCAAGGCATCCGTCTGCATCCGTTACGCATCCGTAGTTATCCGCTAGCATCCGCTGCGCGATCCGCGCACTCCATCCGATTCAGACGCTAAGGAGCAAGCGGAACAGACGCCAGACGATGCAGAACGGATGCAGTACGATGCCTAGCAGAACAAAGCATTTAAATGGGCAAAACGTGTCGCAGAGGGACTATTTCGATATAAGGATGCTACAGGATGCTAGAGGATGCTAGAGGATGTCTAGCAGGTGCAAAGGCGACACCTATACTGCCTTATAAAAATGGGAGCAAACTCACCTGCTCTCACTTTCAGAACAGCAGCCCCCTGCGGTGCTGGATCCTCTGCACCTTCATCTGCCTCTTGCACAGCATCCAGTCATGTCCACCGTGGATCGTAACAAAGTCCTTTTGGCAGCCACCATCCCTTCTGCAACAGTGCGAGCCGTCTACAGGCCTGTGAACTCTACTACAGGAAAGAAAAAGGGCTGGCCAAGAAGTGTCTGGGTCCGAAATGGATCAGGAAGAAGAGCAGAGTACGGCACTGTACAAACAATGCTGATGGTTCGAGCTCAGGAACGAGACACTCGTGGCATTCAGAACTTCATGAGGATGCTCCAGCCATGTTGTTGACGAAACTTGTGCAGTGGCTGCACCCAGTTGACAAGGCAAACACCGAATTCCGGCCCAGCCTGGACCCTGGGCTCAAGGTTGCACTGACTCTGCGCCACCTGCCTCAGGGACCACTACAGTTGAGACATGCAGTATGGCTGGAGCGGTGCCACAACAACACCATCAGCATTGTTGTCAGAGAAAAGTGGTTGCAGGGCCATCACTCAAAGAATACAAGGAGGAGCTCTCCAGTGCCCCTCCACTCGAAGAAGGATGGAAAAAGAAGTTGCAGAGCAGTGGTATCAGAAGTGCGAACTTCCTCCACAACCGTGGAGCCATAGATGGCAAGCACGTGGCCTGCAAGCTCCAGCCAAGTCGGTCCACTTGATTTCAACTACAAGGGCTCTTCAGCACATTCCTCTTTGCCCGATGGTCTGTATGCTGGACTACAAGTCATGCTACATCGATGCTCAGGCTAACGGGCTCAAGCTTCAGATGCCCAGGTATACAACGCCAGTCACCGCAAGGAGGTGCTGGAACGGCAATCTCATCGTGGGCTTCCAATCCAGAAACCCCTGCCCAATGACCGCAAGATTGCTGCCTACTTCAATGCATGGGGAGATGACGCCTTCTCCCTCACAAACACCTTACCTCATTGAAGCCCACACTCAGAATTGACCTCACCCGTGAAGAGAGGATCTTCAGACTACAGCTGTCCAGGGCAAGGCGGTGTGGAGAACGCTTTGGGCATCCTGGCCAACAGTTCCAGGTAACTTCTCACCACCATGCGCATTCCCAGGAGACTGTGAGGAACATGGTGGAAGCTTGCTGCATCCTGCACAATCTGCATCGCGCAACCCGCTACCCAGTCTTGCAAACAGGCTCGTGGACCTCGCAACAAGGCAATGGGGACATGCAGCTGGGAATGGAGGCAAGGGCAAACCTGATAACACTTTCAGGGATGTGCAAGGCCCGCAACAGAGCCTCATGTGAGGGGAAGAAGCAGCGCAACTCCTGAGACACTGGTGGCAACTGCCCAGATGGCGCATAGATGGCAAACAGGATGATAGATGCTTTAATGAGTGTTGCCTTCAGCCTGTCATCATTCAACGGATGAGATTGTGCATGTACTGTTGAATTTGGCCCTACAATGAACAGGGCATTTTAATAATCCGTTTATTCTTGACATGTGTGGATGATTATTATATTGTTATTGATAGATAAGAGGGCCATACGTGTGGCGACCTGGAGGGTGACCATAACGAGTCCCACTATGCTTTGACTGGAGGTTTTATCTATCCCACAGCTATTACCCATCTATGGTATCCTGCCCATTCCACAGCTATCTCAACCATCCACTGCTATCTTCACCCATCCCACGAAGCATGCAAGGCGTAAGCCAGTTTCTAGAAAGTTTCCAGCAAGACTTTGGTATTAAAAAAAGGAATGAAGCCAAGTGTGTGGAATTCCAAAAACAGACTTTATTAACAAACAAGCTATTAGACAAAATGAGTTCTCTGGCACTCCTCTTGGTCGCTCAGTTCAGGGGTGAAGGGGTGCAGGTTGCTGTGGACGGTGGCTTGGTGCTGGAGTGCTTGTCATCAGCTCCTCCAGAAGCAGAAGCAGCCAGAAGCGCCAGCCCCAGAAGGGAGCGCCTTGTTGCAGATAAGCCCAGCAGAACCAGAGTGAGGGCCAGGGGTGAGATGGTAGCCCTTTCCCTCTTGCAAGGGCTGGCAGCAGTATGGCTGAGGCTTGCTGTGCTTCCGCTGTGAGTTGTGGATTCTGGCTGTGGCGGGAGGCTGGCAGGAACCAAGGCTGGCAGGAGGCTGCAGTGGAGGCAGGCACCAAGGCCTGGCCAGGAAGGCTGGCAGGGAGGGGCTGGCAGCAAGGCTGATGCGCAGCACGGCTGGGCAGCAAGGATTGCAGGCAGGATGCAGGCAGGCAGGCAAGGCTGGTCAATCCTCCGGGCGCAGGCCTTTCCTCTGAATGATGACCTGCTCCTGAGCTACTCCCTTTATATCCGCCGGGCTGACGCAATGCAGTCCTCCCCACAATGCCACAATTAATGCTAGCGATCCGTTAGGCTTTCCGCTGTGCATCCGGCTAGCTTCCGCTCTGCATCCGCTTTCAATCCGTTCCGCGGTCCGCTTTCTGAGTCCCCCGGAAGCCGCTTGCTTTGATGTGCATCCGCTGTCCCATCCGCTCTCCATTCCGCGTAGGCTTCCTTTCCACATCGCTTTCCATCGCCCTGCTGTCCTCCCCAGCCGTCCGTTCCTTTCTGGTATCGCTCTGGTTAGGCAATTTTTGCCCTTTATGAGAGTGGATAACAACGTTAGGAACATTTTTCTGGGTCTGTTGTGTCCTTTTTACCAAAGTTTTGCATATCCGTTGGCAGTGTACAGGGGGGGGGGGCCCCTTATCCCTTGGGCCGTATGTTTATTTCATTTTATTTTATTTTATTTTATTTTATTTTATTTTTTATTTTATTTTATGTTTTTTTTATTTTTTTATTTTTATGTTATTTATTTTATTTTTATTATTTTATTTATTTATTTTTTTATTTTTATTTTATTTTATTTATTTATTTATTTTATTTTATTTAATTTATTTTATTTTATTATTTTGATTTTATTATTTTATTTATTATTTATTTGATTTATTTTTAGTCAATTGCTTACAAGATAATAGGTATAGTAAAAAACATAGTTATGAACATACATGAACATATAAGAAAAATAAAAAAAATAAAAGAAAGAAACAATAGGACAGGGATGGTAGGATGTGTTGGTGCGCATTAGACACGCCCTTACAGACCTCTTAGGACAGGGTGAGGTCCAATAGTAGAAAGTCTAGCGTTAAAGTTTTGGTTTGGGGAAGAAACCAAGAGTCAGTTGGATGTATTCCAGACATTGACCACTCTGTTGCTTAAGTTGTAATTTCTGCAATCAAGTTTGGTGCAATGAAACCTTGAGTTTGCATGTTATTATTTGCTCCTTGTGTTGTTATGGTTGAAGCTGAAGTATTCATTGTGTGGTATGACTGTACATACTATACTTAGATCGGACCGAAGGGCAGCGTAGTTCTCGGTTTTCTAGGTCTAGAATTTGAGTCTGGTGCATAAGATATTCCTGCCAACGATTAGAGGAGTGGAATATTTCACGCTTCTTCTTGTGAAATATTCTGGACTTTCTCAACTGTTTAATTCATATAATGTAGATGTGGGTTCCAGACTGATGAGCTGGTATCGAGTGATTGGTCTGGAATGTTTTGTATGCTTCTAGTTAGTAGGTGTAATATTACCAGAGAAAAGGCCTGTGTAAGATTAGGTTAACAACTTCTTAGATGCCTTTGACTAAATGTATTACAGTGGGCTGGCTAGCACTTAGATCGTTAGAGTATGAGTCTCCAAGATCCTTGACAGGTTTGGATCATCAACAAGGTCTTGACTAATTCAGCCTATATTTATTTTGATTTTTTTTGCAAT
This sequence comes from Laticauda laticaudata, assembly GCA_004320025.1. Taxonomy (NCBI): domain Eukaryota; kingdom Metazoa; phylum Chordata; class Lepidosauria; order Squamata; family Elapidae; genus Laticauda; species Laticauda laticaudata. The sequence continues at coordinate 520 of BHFT01073827.1, read as the reverse complement.
ATGTAATGAACAGACATTTATTGTTGAGATTTGAAGTTGGCATTTGTTTGGGACAATTCTGATACATAGTCCAAGGTTTTTTTGAAGGGTTCATGCCCCTGGTGGAGACTTATTCTGAGGAAGAGAGGAAAGCCAAAGGGAGTGACGTGTGGCTCCCAGAGGTGGTGGAGGAAGCTGGTGAAGGGCAGAGGCCAGCTGAGCAATCAGAGAGACGATCCCGCCCATCTCCAATCCACCTAGTCAAGCAGGAGGAGAGAATCGGGGGAACAAAGTCTGTCGGAGGAGATTACCATATCTCTTCCATGGCTTGCCAGGTGGGACATGTGATAAGTTTGTAATGCATAGTCAGAATTGCTGTTGAGTCAATAGTTTATGTTTTCTTTGAAAAGGTATCTTTACTGGATTCTTCCCATGGACTCTCCGTTGGTTATCTTCCTTGAATTTAATGATTATTATCTTGGGCTTGCTTCAGAACTCTCATCAATGCGGTATGTTTGGTTTTCTGTTGCATTCCGGTCTC
>BHFT01073825.1:0-19325 GCA_004320025.1 Laticauda laticaudata | reverse complement strand
GAAAGATAGAAGTAAATGATAGAAGATAGAAGTAAAAAGAAGAAGAAGAAGGAAGACTAGACCAGACAGACCAGAAAGACAGACAGATAACAGAGAAACAGATGTAGTGGTATGTGGATAGATAGATAGATGATAGCATTGATAGATGTAAAGAAGAATAAGAAATAGATAAAGATAGATAGAAATAAACGAAATAAAGTGTTTTCTAAGTTTTGGAAGCTTACTTACATGTATGGTATTCAGCCGTTTTCGGCGAATTTTCCCATGCTTCATTATAGTTGTGCTTTAAAGTGGTTATCTCTCGCCTTCCTCCTCCTTCCGTTTGGAACTTCCTTTTTCTCGCAACTTTCCTGCCTTCTAACTTGAGTTTGAAGAGAGAAGATTTAACAACTTTTAAAAGCAACCAACTCATAATGACATGGGAAAATTCGCGAACAAACCTGAATACCATAATTGTAAGTAGCTCCAAAAACTTAAGAAAACATATCTATCTATGTATCTATCTTTCTATCTATCTATCTATCTATCTATCTATTATCTATCTATCTATCCATCTATCCATCTATCTATCTATCCACATTACACAACATCTGTCTATCTTCTGTCTATACTGTCTGTCTTTCTGTTTCAGTCTGTCTGTCTGTCTATCATCTATCTATCTATCTATCTATCTATCTATCATCTATCTATCTATCTATCATCTATCTATCTATCTATCCACCCACTCCATATAGTATATAAACTATACAATTATATATCTATATACAATATAGATATATCTAGATATACAATATATAGATTGTGGGGACAATATAACAGTATACACAGCTATACATAGTATAGACAGACAAACACATCTGACTATCTATCCATCCATCTGTCCATCTTATCATCCTGTCTGATCTGTCTATCTATCTATCTATCTATCTACTATTCTATTCTATCTAATCTATCCCATCTATCTGTCTATTATCAAATATATTTCAACCATAAGGAAGAGAAAATGGTATTTAAAGTTCTTAGGATAAGTATACCAAGTTTATCATCCATTTCTTTAGATAGCAGCACAGAGCAAAAGAAAAACAGATGAAATCTTGCTTGCCATCACTTTTTCCCTCCTGATATTCTGAGAGCTCTTATCTTGATAACTGCTTAAGTGAGGACCTACTGTAGCCTTCTTTTAGAAACATTTTACCAACTCTTTTGGTAAAGTAATTCATGGTCTCCAAGTGATCTGTTTTCAAGACCCTGAGATATCAAAAATGGAGGTCAACTTTTGAATGGTTGTGTACAATCCCTGCTATAACATAGCGTATCTTACTATCCCTTCCCAAATCTTCTACTCTTTTACACAAGTAGATCAAGAATACAAAAGCAAAGGAGGGTCAGGTTCTCAGCTATTATGAAAAGGGACCCCATAAGATGGCAGGAAATTACCAGTTGGAAATGTTATCTTGCGGTAGTTTGCCTTTCTTCTCTTTCCACAGGGGCTATTGTATCATCGAGTAATTTATTTACTATATTTTCTGTAGATCAGCCTTTTTTTCTCCCCAATGAATCACGCCAAATTTAAAATTATTTTGCTGGGTTATTAAGCAAACCCCTGACTTTGCTTTTGGAAGATCCTTGGAAGGTCACAAATGAACTTGGGATATCTGCAAACCATTGTAAAATACATGCTAGTAACAAGCACACAAATTGTGACCACATAACTGTGGGGCTGCTGCAATGAATCCATAAGTTGCAGGGACTAGCCTGTACAGTCATTCTTTTCAACACTCTCAAACCTTCAATTGTTAAACGGATGGTTATAACTCAAGTATTCCTTACATGCCCCTTGTGGTTGGTGTTAGTCTGTGGATTGCATTTGTCGCGTCAGATTTCCAGAGAAACTGAGGGCAGATGAATGATGGTGAAGGATAGGAGGAGAGCTACTACAAAGCAAACAGTCAGATAAAAAGGCCTGAGCCAGGTCAAGAATGTAACACAAGTAAACAACGCAGACAAATCCCTCCCAGTCCATATGAAGATGAAGAGAGGGAATGGGAGTTCCAAAGCTGCTTTTTTAAAAAAGAAGACAATGGACTTTCCAACTGGACTGAGAATCTCCCATAGAAGGAATGGGGAAAAAACACATTCAGAGTTGCAAGATTATTTTTACTAGAGCTTTACAACAGCCAGCAATGCTGCCAACATGCATTGGTTTCCTAGTCTTAATTAACATAAAGGGCTAAGATATCCTTTTCATTTGAAGATCTCAGTTAATGAGGAGGTCTCCATCCATCCTTTCCCCACTTGCTCTTGTTTGAATGAATTTCATTGGGACATACTCCTCATTTAAGCTCCCTAATGATGTTCAAGTTGCATTGTGTAACAGCGGCCTTTTGAAACAGATTTTTTCTGGTAGAAAACTCTAGCCATTTCAGGTATTCCGTATGCTGCCTTGGTAGCAAAGGTCAGTCATTTATTACAATTATAGTAATGAACAGAATTGAAGGACCTTGTAGCCATCTATTCCAACCCCCTCACTCCGCCCCTGTTGCACACACTCCAGTTTCCAGTACATAGCTCTGTTGATCTCATCCATTCGGCTTTTTTCTTCTTAGGCCATCGCCCAAACTGGGCACTTGCTTCAGATGGCAAGCAAGTAATGTAGTTTGGAAGAAACCTTGTGAATCAGTAGGCTGGATTAGACATTGTGGGACCTATGCTTGTCTTGAACACTTTGCCATATAATTGGGCATATTTTTAGACAGCTGTAAAAAAAAAAAGAGGCAGATGCAAAACCTCTTCAAAACACATTCTCCCTCTTCCCTAACATTCACTTAAGCACAAAGATTGCCTTAATGGCTTTCGTAACAATTTGTGAAGTGTTTCCTTAGCATGTCGGAATTATGCAAAAAAAAAAAAAAAAAGTCTCACCAGATGTAAGCCTACTCATGACAAGTGCTGCTATCCTCTAAAATACTAGAGTACCACAGGCCAGCACTTTCATGTTTCTGTTCTGGTTTCTCTCGAGCCATCTGTGAGGAGTTCAAATTTAAAGTGCTAACTAAAAGTTGACAAGTCACTGCAGTGCTCAAAGAACCTGGCAGGGGACACAGGATGGGAAAGCTCCATAGAAAGACTTACCGGATGTGCCCGAGAACATCAGTTTTGGCTTCTAAATAAAGTAAAAAAGCTTTAAAAAGCAACGAAGAAACAGATAACTGTGGGTAGTATGGGAAAAAGAGCATCTGATTAACATTTTATGTCCTTACATATCGTTCTGGGCCTGTCTTGATTGCTAATGTAATCCTCAGCGAAGAAAAATTCTTTTCCTCAAACAGCACATTGCTGACACTCAAAGTAGCTTTTTGCTACTATTATAGTAAAAAAAATAAAAATAAAATATTCTTCAATATGCTGAAGCTTTCTTCTGTTTGTAACAATAAAAAGGTTTTCCTTTCATTGGACTCCCCTCGAAATAGGTTGTGTTGTTTGAATAGACGGAAGACAAAACATCGCAAAACCATTGCAGGAACAGGAATGTGTAGTATAAAGAAGATATCATGCTCCTGGTGGAGACTGATGCTGAGGAGAGGAGGAACAGCTGACAGGAGTGGAAGTGTGGCTCGCGAGGTTTGGAGGAGGCTGGGGAAGGGCAAGAGGTCGGCTGAGCAGTGAGAGGAGGACCCAGGCCCCTTCCTCTATACTCATCCTAAGGGCACGTAAGGAGGAGAGAATAAGGGAAAGATGTGATCTACTCAGGAGGAGAGGCTTGATCCTCTTCATGGGTGCAGCTGTGACACCTGAATAAGAGGACAGACATGTGTATGGGCGAACACTGGAAACAAAGCATGGAAATATCTCTACTTTATAGTTCCTGTCTAAGTTTGGCATTGTGTGTTTATCTGTGGATGTCCTCCAGCCCTTATCTTGCCTGGTTTGTTGTTGCTTTTTTCCCTTTCTCTTGTAACTGTTTGTGTGGAATTTTTTGTCTTCATCAAAGAATATTCAGAGCTTGGAAGCAAAGTGAAGAATAAAAGGGGTGTTTTCTGTGACTGTGTTTTATTGGTATATCTCCACCCTGGGTCATCACAGAAAGACAGGCTGGGGTGACTGATATCAGTCTTCCAATATTTAGGAAATGTTCAGAAAAAGCAGGGGGGGTGTTTCAGCCTATTCTCCACAGTACCTGAGGCCCAGGACCAGAAGCAATGGAAGGGAGATCATTTATACAGAGGTCAACCTAGAACTAAAGAAAATTTCTTGACATAAAATGTCTTAGAAATGTCATAGAAATCAGTGGAACAGCTTCACTCCAGAAGTTGTGAATGTGCCATTACTAAGAAGTTTTAGAAGAAGATTGGACAGCCTTTGCCAAAATGGTATAGGGCAGTTGATTGGCTAACCTTTTTTGTTGTCACGCGCAGAAGTGCACCGGTGTACAGTTACCATAGTGCAATGTACGTGCGACCCTGCCCTCTTGCACATGCAACCCTGTGCTCCCCCATTCCCCTGTACTTGCACACGCATCTCCCACAGTGTACCCTATGCATTCATGACAGATACCCAAATCAGCTGGCTGGCAGGAAGCATGCACTCATGTGCAGTGGGAACTGAGCTGAGTGATGGCTCACATGCTGGCAGAGATGGCTTTGCATGCCACTTCTGCAGCATTCATAGGTTCACCATCACGGGTATAGGGCGTCTCTTGCTTGAGCAGGGGGTGGACTAGAAAATCCCTAAGGTCCCCTCCAACTCTGTTATTCTGGATTATTTGGTTCATAGTATAAAAGATATAGTGGTTAAGGCATTAGACTAGAAAACTGGAAGCATAATTTTTAGTCCTGCCTTAAGCATGAAGCCAGTTGGGTTCCCATGGGCCAATCACTCCCTCTCAGACTTAGGAAGATGGCAACAACAAAGCACTTCAGAACTTGCCGAAGAACATCAACAGATTAGGTTCTCTTATGAGATTTTTTTTTTTATCAGTGCTTCTACCTTAGAATCCAACATTCTCAGGCAATTAATCCTTCTTCAACTTCCCTTTAAACCAGGGAACAACAGTTTTTATGTTAGCACTATCGTTATAATTTTAAGTATACTTTGACCTTTGAGAAGGCCACAGAAATTTGGATGGTAATAGTGATGTGAAGCTACGCATACATTTTTAGGGACATGATAAATGTTAAAAAAATCAAATGCGAAGTTCCAGGAAATTTAAGGCATCCATTTTACACCTTCTTTTTTTTTTTTTTTGAATGCGGAAGAAATCAGTGTCTTTGCCACTGAGGTCTTTTTCTATGTGGAGATGCCACAAGAATTGCAATTGTCAATTCATAAAATATGTCTATGGTCTTTATAGAGTTGCCACAGAAAGGAAGGGTGAGCAGTGGCACACTTGCATTTCATAAATATTTTCAAAGATAGTTTCTCGTGACCGAAGTTTCTGCCACGCAAAATTCTAACTGGAGAGTATGATGATGACTCTTGGCTATGGATGTGTCCCATTGGAGAATATGAATTATGATACACCTAGGGGGGTGGGGGAAAACCAGGATATGTGGTTGACAATGAAATGTCTCAGATTCAGCTACACTCAGGCAGGCGCTGGCTTGTTTATCTAATAAATCTTCTTTTAAGTTTTGAAAAATTGGCTAGAGACTCATGATTAAATGGGTAAACTACCAGAGCCCTGACAACAATATTACTAGAGGCCTCATGAAGTTTTTATGTTCATGAGTTGTCCATTCAGATGGAAGCAGCATTTGAAGTTTGTACTGTTCATATATCACATTAAGGCGGAATTATATTTGATACTGGTTACTGTATAAGTCTCAATGCATGGACTATATTAAACAATAAACTGGTTCATAATGCTTTTAGGAAAATCTCTGGCTTCAAATGCAATCACTATGCCACTATGTCACTGTGGTGGACAAAGAGAGAAATCATCAAATGAAAAAAAGAGCAATATTTCCTTTTCTGTTGCCAAGCTTCCCGATGTTTCTTTTTCTTTGTTCTCTTTATGTGACAGATGTTCCAGGAATGTCAACTGAAGGATCCTAATGATTCAACTTCCCATCAAATGGAATGTTGATTCAGGGGTGTTACGTACTCAAAAACTGCACAGAAGCAGGTAGAGGTGTCTTTTAGCAAAGGATCTTTGATTTAAACGATGTTCAGTTTGATAAATCCTTTGGACACACAGTGGGAATGTCATAAAAGCTTTATCCATTATTAAAGGTTAGAAGATATTTAATCAGCACTTTTATCTTTAGATGGAACTAAAATGAAAGCAGTGCCATGATGCTAATGCCTATCTGATTTTTTAAATTATATTTTTTTTACAATCCAGCCTTGGGCCAAGACAGATAATTCTATGTCTGCATTATGCATTTAGAGTTTCTGCAATTATGTGTATGTGTATGTATGTATGTATGTATGTATGTATGTTATGTATGTGTATATGTACACACACACACACACAACACTTCCTTTCTACATTTTGCATGTCACCTCGTCCCACGCACTAGGCAGTGGTGTCAAACTCAAGCCTGTTGGCCAGTGCTTAGATCTGCTCACTGGCTCAACTGGAAACAGTGAAGGACCGCCCGCGGTGCCTCTGCCAGGAAAAATGGAGCTCTGGAACACCATGTTGCTGTCCTCCCAGGCTCCATTTTTGGCCATGACAGCCTCCTGCAACCCTCTGCCAGTGAAAACAAAAGCTTGGGAGACTGTGACGCTCGCCCAGAATCCGTTTTCACTGGCAGAGGGCTCCAGAAATGCTGTTGCGGCTGAAAATAGACCCTGGATGAGTGACATTGAGCTGGTCACTGCCCCTGGCCCTGCCTCCCCAATTTCAGGCTGAGGGCTGCATCAAGGTTGTGTTTGACCTCGTGGAGCTGGGATGTGTGGCCAGCCCAGGAGATTCAAACACAACTCTAATGGAGTCCTCAGTGAAATTGAGTTTGACACTCCTGCTGTAGGCAGTTACTGTACAAAATATAACATAGCTTTTATATCTGACAGTGTTATATACATAATAGATAGTATAACTATACAACTGTATAATTCAGTAATTTTCTTATCCCACATTAATATATTTCTTTGAAATTATCTTGCATTTTAAGAGGCTGCTTGAATTTGCGGAGCTTGATAACCTAAGGTTTTTTGTATAATATAATCTGTCAGTATCTTAATCCTATATGTGTGTAACTTTGGATTAAAACTACAGTATGGATAGACTGCCTAGGATATACAGTATTTTTCTGTTCACATTGTTTTCTTGGTGAATGGCAGAAGGACTACCTTGAGGAATAGGGAAGGATAAAGGTACAATTTAAAAAAACTGACTCCGGAGAGCAAATGTAATATTGAGAAAACACCTCAGAGATCATCTCCCTAATTCTCATGAAGGTAAATGAAGGAGGTGAAGGAACAAGCATATTCAGATTTGCGCAATGGTGGATTCAATTATTTTACTACTGGTTCTGCGGGTTGTGGCTTGGTGAGCATGACTGGTGGCATGCTTGGTGGGCATGGCAGGGAAGGATACTGCAAAATTCCTATCCCTCCCATTCCCTCCCCGATTCCCTCCCCACTCCTGAAGGGAAGATTACTGCAAAATCCCATTCCCTCCCTACCCCACTAACCTGCTTTCCAGCTCCATTATCCTTGCAGGGCAACAAAAGAACGACACAGGTAATCAGCTGGAGACTCCGATCAACTTGGGAGGCAGCGGAATAGATGTGGGCAGAGCCAGTCAGTAGGTAGTATTTGCTGGTTCTCTGAAACTACTCAAATTTCCACTACTGGTTCTCCAGAACGGGTCAGAACCTGTGAATTACACCTCCTAGATTTGTGAGTTGACAGCCCTCTAAGCAAAAGCCACGGGCTGGAACCAAACGTGTATGTACACAAACACAAACCCTCAAAAGACATTCATAGCCGCTCATTCAAAAAAGCTAATTTATGTGACCTTCTCATTTATCTGAACTCTCTCTGTATCTACACGCGCGTGTATACTCAGAGGGGTCGAATTCTTGAAAACAGATCACTTGGAGACACTGAAATTTACTTTAAACCAAAAACGATAAGCCTGGTTTTAGTATAAAAGTTCTCAAGAAGCATTAGGCCTTGTATTCAGTCTTAGGTTCTCTTTCTCACTCTAATGTCTCCACAGTATATCTCTTAAGATCCTAATATTGCTTTCTTCACAGTATTAAATATTATCGTATGTGGCAGAGTACAAGATACAATTGGAACATGAATGTTACCGATTGCCTTTTTCGATTTGCACCAGTAAAGGAGCAATTAGCACGAGTCTTGATTCATCTGTTTTTCTCCTTTATGCCAATGCAATGTTCTACCTCTCTCCTCTGTACCTGCTGACTATGCTTGCTAAAGAAACTGTCTCATAGCTATAGAATCTGCGCCTTGCTTTTATTATGATAAACTTCTGGGGGCAGCTGGGATATGACCCGCTTTTTGTCTTGGAGCTTATAGATTATACTTATGCTCTAAGCGGACTTTAACCTACGCCACTTGGCTTGACATCCTTTACTCACTTCTTTCCATTGATGATATATGTCCAGATAAGTGGGTGTGAATATAAGTTTATCCATATTTAGGTCCATCATATAGGACAAGACACATAGATTACACAGCTGCGGAGATAAGGGTTTTTAAATCAGAAATTCAGATCAAAGATAGTAATCCCACCTATATAGAAATATGTTATACTATGGTATACGCTGAAAGACCTACCACTCTACAGTCCATATAGTTTATAGACCAGCACAGACAGATGATTATAGGCCAAGCACATGGCACATACTAGTGTTATTCACTATAAACTGGGATGGGTATCTGCACTAAGATAGTCTCAGCTATATGTAGTTCGTTTGTCTGTATACTTGTGTCGTTAATTACTATGTATCAATACAAGCTCTGTGAGGATGACCTTTGCAACCATCCATAATTCTAACAAAGGTGCCAAACCAAAAATCGTATATTATTGTAATAATAGTTACAAAATGGAAAAATTCTATCTATCTATCTATCCACCCATCCATATAGTATATAACTATACAACTATATATCTATATACAATATAGATATATCTATATACAATATATAGATTGTGGGGACATATACAGTATACACAGTATACATAGTATAGACAGACAAACACATCTGACTATCTATCCATCCATCTGTCCATCTATCATCTGTCTGTCTGTCTATCTATCTATCTATCTATCTATCTATCTATCTATCTATCTATCTATCCATCTATCTGTCTATTATCAAAATATATTTCAACCATAAGGAAGAGAAAATGGTATTTAAAGTCTTAGGATAAGTATACCAAGTTTATCATCCATTTCTTTAGATAGCAGCACAGAGGCAAAAGAAAAACAGATGAAATCTTGCTTGCCATCACTTTTTCACCTCCTGATATTCTGAGAGCTTATCTTGATAACTGCTTAGTGAGGACCTACTGTAGCCTTCTTTTAGAAACATTTTACCAACTCTTTTTGGTAAAGTAATTCATGGTCTCCAAGTGATCTGTTTTCAAGACCCTGAGATATCAAAAATGGAGGTCAACTTTTTGAATGGTTGTGTAAATCCCTGCTATAACATAGGTCTTACTATCCCTATCCCAAATCTTCTACTCTTTTACACAAGTAGATCAAGAATACAAAGCAAAGGAGGGTCAGGTGCTCAGCTTATTATGAAAAGGGACCCCATAACGATGGCAGGAAATTACCAGTTGGAAATGTTATCTTTGGGTAGTTTGCCTTCTTTCTTCTTTTCCACAGGGGCTATTGTATCATCGAGTAATTTATTTTACTATTTTTCTGTAGATCAGCCTTTTTTTCTCCCCACATGAATCACGCCCAATTTTAAAATATTTTTGCTGGGGTTATTAAGCAAACCCCATTGACTTTGCTTGTTGGAAGATCCTTGGGAAGGTCACAAATGAACTTGGGATATCTGCAACCATTGTAAATACATGCTAGTAACAAGCACACAAATTGTGACCACATAACTGTGGGGCTGCTGCAATGATCATAAGTGTGCAGGGACTAGCTGTAAGTCATTCTTTTCAACACTCTCAAACCTTCAATTGTTAAACGGATGGTTATAACTCAAGTATTCCTTACATGCCCCTTGTGGTGTGGTGTTAGTCTGTGGATTGCATTTGTCGGTCAGATTTCCAGAGAAACTGAGGGCAGATGAATGATGGTGAAGGATAGGAGGGAGAGCTACTACCAAAGCAACAGTCAGATAAAAAGGGCCTGAGCCCAGGTCAAGAATGTAACACAAGTAAACAACGCAGACAAATCCCTCCCTAGTCCATATGAAGATGAAGAGAGGGAATGGGAGTTCCAAAGCTGCTTTTTTAAAAAAGAGACAACTGGACTTTCCAACTGGACTGAGAATCTCCATAGAAGGAATGGGGAAAAAACACATTCAGAGTTGCAAGATTATTTTACTAGAGCTTTACAACAGCCAGCAATGCTGGCCAACATGGCATTGGTTTCCTAGTCTAATTTAACATAAAGGGCTAAGATATCCTTTTCATTTGAAGATCTCAGTTAATGAGGAGGTCTCCATCCATCCTTTCCCCACTTGCTTTGTTTGAATGAATGTCATTGGGACATACTCCTCATTTAAGCTCCCTAATGATGTCAAGTTGCATTGTGTAACAGCGGCCTTTTGAAACAGATTTTTTTCTGGTAGAACAACTCTAGCCCATTTCAGGTATTCCGTATGCTGCCTTGGTAGCAAAGGTGCAGTCTATTATTACAGATTATAGATGAACAGAATTGGAAGGGACCTTGTAGGCCATCTATTCCAACCCCCTCACTCCGCCCCTGTTGCACACACTCCAGTTTTCAGTACATAGCTCTGTTGATCTCATCCATTCGGCTTTTTTCTTCTTTGGCCATCTGCAAACTGGGCACTTGCTTCAGATGGCAAGCAAGTAATGTAGTTTGGAAGAAACCTTGTGAATCAGTAGGCTGGATTAGACTTGTGGGACCTATGCTTGTTCTGAAGCCTTTGCCATATAATTGGGCATATTTTTTAGACAGCTGTAAAAAAAAAAAAAAGAGGCAGATGCAAACCTCTTCAAAACACATTCTCCCTCTTCCCTAACATTCACTTAAGCACAAAGATGCCCTTAATGGCTTCGTAACAATTTGTGAAGTGTTTCCTTAGCGTGCCGAATTATGCAAAAAAAAAAAAAGTCTCACCAGATGTAAGCCTACTCATGACAAGTGCTGCTATCCCTCTAAAATCTAGAGTACCACAGGCCAGCCTTTCATTTCTGTTCTGGTTTCTCTCTGCCATCTGTGAGGAGTTCAAATTAAAGTGCTAACTAAAAGTTGACAGCACTGCAGTGCTCAAAGAACCTGGCAGGGGACACAGGATGGGAAGCTCCATAGAAAGACTTACCGTGTGCCGAGAACATCAGTTTGGCTTCTAATAAAGGTAAAAGCTTTTAAAAGCAACGAAGAAACAGATAACTGTGGGTAGTATGGGAAAAAGAGCATCTGATATACTTTTATGTCCTTACATATCGTTCTGGGCCTGGCTTTGATTGCTAATGTAATCCTCCAGGAAGAAAAATTCTTTTCCTCAAACAGCACATGTTGCTGACACTCAAAGTAGCTTTTTGCTACTATTATAGTAAAAAAAATAAAAATAAAATATTTCTTCAATATGCTGAAGCTTTCTTCTGTTTGTAACAATAAAAAGGGTTTTCCTTTCATTGGATCCCCTCGAAATAGGTTGGTGTTGTTTGAATAGACGGGAAGACAAAACATCGCAAAACCATTGCAGGAACAGGGAATGTGTAGTATAAAGAAGATATCATGCTCCTGGTGGAGACTGATGCTGAGGGAGAGGAGGAACAGCTGACAGGGAGTGGAAGTGTGGCTCCGGAGGTTGTGGAGGAGGCTGGGGAAGGGCAGAGGTTGGCTGAGCAGTGAGAGGAGGACCCAGGCCCTTCCTCTATCTATCCTAGGGCACGTAAGGGAGGAGAGAATAAGGGAAAGATGTGATCTACTCAGGAGGAGAGGGCCTTGATCCTCTTCATGGGTGCAGCTGTGACAACTGAATAAGAGGACAGACATGTGTATGGGCGAACACTGGAAACAAAGCATGGAAATATCTCTACTTTATAGTTCCTGTCTAAGTTTGGCATTGTGTGTTATCTGTGGATGTCCTCCAGCCCTTATCTTGCCTGGTTTGTGTTGCTTTTTTCCCTTCTCCTTGTAACTGTTTGTGTGGAATTTTTTTGTCTTCCATCAAGAATATTCAGAGCTTGGAAGCAAAGTGAAGGAATAAAAGGGGCTGTTTTCTGTGACTGTGTTTATTTGGTATCTCCACCCTGGGTCATCACAGAAGACAAGGCTGGGGTGACGTGATATCAGTCTTCCAATATTTAGGAAATGTCAGAAAAAGAGGGGGGGGGTGTTTCAGCCTATTCTCCACAGTACCTGAGGCCAGGACCAGAAGCAATGGATGGGAGATCATTTAACAGAGGTCAACCTAGAACTAAAGAAAAATTTCTTGACATAGAAATGTCTTAGAAATGTCATAGAAATCAGTGGAACAGCTTCACTCCAGAAGTTGTGAATGTGCCATTACTAGAAGTTTTAAGAAGAAGATTGGACAGCCTTTGCCCAAAATGGTATAGGGCAGTGATGGCTAACCTTTTTTGTTGTCACGTGCAGAAAGTGCACGCGTGTACATGTACCCATAGTGCAATGTACGTGCGACCCTGCCCTCTGCACATGCAACCCCTGTGCTCCCCCATTCCCCCTGTACTTGCACACGCATCTCCCACATGTACCCTATGCATTCATGACAGATACCCAAAATCAGCTGGCTGGCAGGAAGCATGCACTCATGTGCAGTGGAACTGAGCTGGAGTGATGGCTCACATGCTGGCAGAGATGGCTTTGCATGCCACTTCTGGCATGCATTCCATAGGTTCACCATCACGGGTATAGGGTCTCTTGCTTGAGCAGGGGGTTGGACTAGAAAATCCCTAAGGTCCCTTCCAACTCTGTTATTCTGGATATTTGGTTCATAGTATAAAAGATATAGTGGTTAAGGCATTAGACTAGAAACTGGGAAGCATAATTTTTAGTCCTGCCTTAAGCATGAAGCCAGTTGGGTTCCCATGGGCCAATCACTCCCTCTCAGACTTAGGAAGATGGCAACAACAAAGCACTTCAGAATCTTGCCAAGAACATCACAGATTAGGTTCTCTTATGGAGATTTTTTTTTTTTATCAGTGCTTCTACCTTAGAATCCCACATCTCAGGCAATTAATCCTTCTTCAACTTCCCTTTAAAACCAGGGGAACAACAGTTTTTATGTTAGCAGCTATCGGTATAATTTTTAAGTATACTTTGACCTTTGAGAAGGCCACAGAAATTTTGGATGGTAATAGTGATGTGAAGCTACTGCATACATTTTTAGGGACATGATAAATGTTAAAAAAAATCAAATGAAGTTCCAGGAAATTTAAGGCATCCATTTTACACCTTCTTTTTTTTTTTTTTTGAATGCGGAAGAAATCAGTGTCTTTGCCACTGAGGTCTTTTTCTATGTGGAGATGCCACAAGAATTGCAATTGTCAATTCATAAAATATGTCTATGGTCTTTGTAGAGTTGCCACAGAAAGGAAGGGTGAGCAGTGGGCAACTTGCATTTCATAAATATTTTCAAAGATAGTTTCTAGTGACCGAAGTTTCTGCCACGCAAAATTCTAACTGGAGAGTATGATTGATGACTCTTGGCTATGGATGTGTCCCATTGGAGAATATGAATTATGATACACCTAGGGGGTGGGGGAAAACCAGGATTATGTGTGACAATGAATGATGTCTCAGAGTCAGCTACACTCAGGCAGCGCTGGCTTGTTTAGTCCTAATAAATCTTCTTTAAGTTTTGAAAAATTGGCTAGAGACTCATGATTTAAATGGGGGTAACTACCAGAGCCCTGACAACAATATTACTAGAGGCCTCATGAAGTTTTCTAGTCATGAGTTGTCCATTCAGATGGAAGCAGCATTTGAAGTTGTACTGTTCATATATCACATTAAGGCGGAATTATATTTGATACTGTTTACTGTATAAGTCTCATGCATGGACTATATTAAACAATAAACTGGTTTCATAATGCTTTTAAGGAAAATCTCTGGCTTCAAATGCAATCACTATGCCACTATGTCCACTTGGGTGGACAAGAGGAAATCATCAAAATGAAAAAGAGCAATTATTTCCCTTTTCTGTGCCAAGCTTCCCGATGTTTCTTTTTCTTTGTTCTCTTTATGTGACAGATGTTCCAGAATGTCAACTGAAGGATCCTAATGATTCAACTTCCCCATCAAATGGAATGTTGATTCAGGGGTGTTACGTACTTCAAAAACTGCACAGAAGCAGGTAGAGGTGTCTTTTAGCAAAGGATCTTTGATTTAACGATGTTCAGTTTGATAAATCCTTTGGACACACAGTGGGAATGTCATAAAAGCTTTATCCCATTATTAAAGGTTAGAGATATTTAATCAGCACTTTTATCTTAGATGGAACTAAATGAAAGCAGTGCCATGAATGCTAATGACCTATCTGATTTTTTTAAATTATTTTTTTTACAATCCAGCCTTGGGCCAAGACAGATAATTCTATGTCTGCATTATGCATTTAGATTTTCTGCAATTATGTATGTATGTATGTATGTATGTATGTATGTATGTATGTATGTATGTATGTATGTATGTATATGTACACACACACACACACACACTTCCTTTCTACATTTTGCATGTCACCTCAGTCCCACGCACTAGGCCAGTGGTGTCAAACTCAAGGCCTGTTGGCCAGTGCTTAGATCTGCTCACTGGCTCAACCTGGAAACAGTGAAGGACCAGCCCGCGGTGCCTCTGCCAGGAAAAATGGAGCTTGGGAACACCATGTGCTGTCCTCCCAGGCTCCATTTTTGGCCATGACAGCCTCCTGCAACCCTCTGCCAGTGAAAACAAAGCTTGGGAGACTGTGCACGGCTCGCCCAGAATCCGTTTTCACTGGCAGAGGGCTCCAGAATGCTGTTGCGGCTGAAAATAGACCCTTGATGAGTGACATTGAGCTGGTCATGCCCCCTGGCCCTGCCTCCCCAATTTCAGGCTGAGGGCTGCATCAGGGTTGTGTTTGACCTCGTGGAGCTGGGATGTGTGGCCAGCCCCAGGAGATCAAACACAACTCTAATGGAGTCCTCAGTGAAATTGAGTTTGACACTCCTGCTGTAGGCAGTTACTGTACAAAATATAACATAGCTTTTATATCTGACAGTGTATATACATAATAGATAGTATAACTATACAACTGTATAACTTCAGTAATTTTTCTTATCCACATTAATATATTTTCTTTGAAATTATCTTGCATTTTAAGAGGCTGCTTGAATTTGGGAGCTTGATAACCTTAAGGTTTTTTTGTATAATATAATCTGTCAGTATTTAATCCTATATGTGTGTAACTTTGGATTAAAACTACAGTATGGATAGACTGCCTAGGATATACAGTATTTTCTGTTCACATTGTTTTCTTGGGTGAATGGCAGAAGGACTAACCTTGAGGAATAGGAAGAAGATAAAGGTCAATTTAAAAAACTGACTCCGGAGCAGAAATGTAATATTGAGAAAACACCTCAGAGATCATCCTCCCTAATTCTCATGAAGGTAAATGAAGGAGGTGAAGGAACAAGCATATTCAGATTTGCGCAATGGTGGGATTCAATTATTTTTACTACTGGTTCTGCGGGTGTGGCTTGGTGAGCATGACTTGGTGGGCATGGCTTGGTGGGCATGGCAGGGGAAGGATACTGCAAAATTCCCATTCCCTCCCCATTCCCTCCCGATTCCCTCCCCACTCCTGAGGGAAGATTACTGCAAAATCCCATTCCCTCCCTACCCCACTAACCTGCTTTCCAGCTCCATTATCCTTGCAGGGCAACAAAAGAAGACACAGGTAATCAGCTGGGACTCCGATCAACTTGGGAGGCAGCGAATAGATGTGGGCAGAGCCAGTCAGAGGTAGTATTTGCTGGTTCTCTGAACTACTCAAAATTTCCACTACTGGTTCTCCAGAACTGGTCAGAACCTGTTGAATACCACCTCTAGATTTGTGAGTTTGACAGCCCTCTAAGCAAAGCTGGACCAACTTGAAAACCAAAGACATTC
The DNA here is from genome assembly GCA_004320025.1 of Laticauda laticaudata. Classification (NCBI taxonomy): domain Eukaryota; kingdom Metazoa; phylum Chordata; class Lepidosauria; order Squamata; family Elapidae; genus Laticauda; species Laticauda laticaudata. The sequence continues at coordinate 3,075 of BHFT01073825.1, read as the reverse complement.
AAGCTAATTCTACTTTTATTACAGGATTACAGTAACAGAATCTTGTTCTTTCTCCTATTTCTCAATATTCTTCCTTCTTTTCATTATTGTGGTACAAATACAAGACTGATTTACCATTGCCTTTTCCTGCACAGTAAAAATTGGTGCCTTTGCCAATGCATCTACCTCCTCTTCCTAGATTGCTGCTGCTCACTATAGGAATCTGCTTGCTTTAGCTGGGCAGCTGGAATGACCTGTCTTGGGTTATGTCCTGCTTACATTCTTCATAGATAATCCAGGTGTTTTTCAATCCTCCATATGAACAAATTAACGGCAAGGTTTTTAAACAAAATTCAGACAAGAGTAATCCCACCAAAAATATTTTACATGTTAGCTGAAAACCTCACATATTGTTTAAAAAGAATTGGCCAAGCACCTCATTATGTTATTACTAAAATGGGTATCTGCTTATCTATATGTTACTTTGCAATTGTGCAATTACAACTCTGGATGTTGCACATCAATTCAACAAAGGGAAAACCAAATTAACAATGAAAATCAATATCTGTACATTTGTTAAAATGTATAAAATATCATTACAATGTAAATATATGGATAACAGATATTCTCTCTGGTTATATTTTTTTTCTTCTGTTGTTCTGTGCTATTTCTTTTTTCCTTCCTTCCTTCCTTCCTTTCTTCCTTCCTTCCTTCCTTCCTTCCTTCCTTCCTTCCTTCGTCCCTTCGTCCCTCCCTTCGTCCCTCCTTCCCTCCCTCCTTCTATCCCTTCCTAATAAACTTCTTTATTTCCTTGTTAATAACATTTTTATTAAAGGATGCTTTTAATAAGATGAACTCTAACAAATGCCAAGGGAGGTGCCCATGTTCCATGCATTATTAAATTGTTTCTCTCTTGCTGTTCCTTGCTTATTCAACTACCCTTTGCCTTATTTCCATATTTCTGGGATTAGGATTTTTAGGATTTAGAATGTCCATTAGAAACAACCCTTCCATTCTGGAAAAAGGGTGACCAAAATAACTCAGCATTAGACCCCAAAATAAGACCTACTAAAGTCACCACCCAGCCAGTTTTCTTAACTAAGTTAGGATTAGAAATCACAGTCTTCTGGTTTCTAGCCTGGTACCTTACCTACTAGACCAAACTGGCTTTCTATAGCATGTAACTTCCCCTCAATTTATTCATAGGTAGGTATTTGATTCCCTAGTCCAGATCAGAGTCACCATATATTTGGGCATGTTTAAATCTTAATGTGATGACCCAGGGTGGGACACAAAACAAACACAGTCACTGAGAACAGGTGAAGCCCCTTTTATTACTTCACTTTGCTTCTAAGCTCCAAATATCTTTGACAGAAGACAAAAAACTTCCCACACAAACAGTTACATGAAGAAAGGAAAAAGCAATGCAAACCAGGCAAGAAAGGGCTGGAGGATGTCCACAGCTAATATACACTGGGAAGGACGCCAAACTCAGAGAGGAACTATAAACTAGAGATATTTCCATGCTTTGTTTCCAGCATTTGCCAGGTCCAAACTCTTATTCATTTGTCACACCTGCAGTCCATGAAGAGGATCAAGGCCCTCTCCTCCTGAGGAGACCACGTCTCTCCCTTATCCTCTCCTCCCTACATGTCCTAGGATGGATAGAGGATGGGCCGAGGTCCTCCTCTCATTGTTCAGCAGGTCTCTGCTTTCCCCAGCCTCCTCCACCACCTCTGGAGCCACACTTCCACTCTCTGTTGGCTGTTCCTCCTCTCCCTCAGAGTCAGTCACCACCAGGGCATGACACATTTTCCATAGTTCTTTGTCTTTCAACATCCACTTGTACTCAAGACTTTTGTTTAACAAGCCCCCATTTTCACCAAACCAATGATGCACTCTATGAAAAAGCAGTTTATTTGAATTTGTTTATGCAGAAAGCAGTGAGAGTTTGTTTCATAGAATAATGTTTACTTGATCCATTTCCATATATCTACATGCAGACATTTATTTTGACTTCCACAGATAGCCTATGGAAGCTTTATAGCCTAAAGCCTATACATCTGTAGGAAGTAAAAGCTTCTGAAGTATATGAAACTTATGACTAAGTATACTAATAAAATTTAAACATCTACGTCACAGTTAATGAGGTTTCAGATGTATTTACTACCTCTGCCACAAACTTACTACAGTCGAAACCAGATGCATGATCTCTTCTGGACTTTCAACTGCCAAACTACAATATTTAAACATTCCAGTTTTACAGGGTTATTACTTGAAAAAAAAAGTGATATCAGTTGAGGCTAGTCTTTAATTCAATGTAGAAAGAGTTCATCTTTCCTGCCAAGATTTTACCCTGGAAAATATAAGTGGAACTTGGACACACAAATTGGTGTAGAGTACATCACAGTAACTTTGAAGTGCTGTTCTTTGTCAATAAGTAAGTAAAAGCAACATTGGAAAATAGGGATTTCATGTCTGAAGCAATGAGTTATAATTTCAGTCTCTCTCATTTATTAAATGAAGTACATATTCCTGGCATTGTTAACAGGAGTTGCAAGAAAGATGTTTCTGATTCAAATATATATTTTTATAAAATTTCAGAATGTAATCTCTTTCTATTTACAACAGGGGAAGCATCCCTTCCTTTCAGAGCAGAGATGTCCAACCTTGGCAATGTTAAGATCTGTGGAGTTAATGCTGGCTGTGGGATTTTGGGAGATGAAGTCCGTAACTCTTATATATATATCCCACGTAGAATTGGAAGTATCTAGGCAACGTTTCGATTAAGTCTCATTCATCATCTTCAGGCTTGTTTCTTCAGCTCTGTGCTTCTCAGAGTAATGTAGCTTGCCAGCTGTTCTTCTTTTAACTGCTAGTGGGGTGTGTGACTTGATATGGGTGGGGTTTGGCTGTGTTCTGATGGTAGGGAGGTTGGCTGTGTTCTGATTGGGCTGGGGGTGTGTTCTGCTTAGGTGGGGGCCTGGCTGTGCTCAGGTTAGTTCTTAGTTGCTGGGGGTTTGAGCTGGTGAGCTGTGATCTTGTGTTTGGCTTCTGTTCGGGTCGTGCCACATCTTCATGGTGGGTGGTCAGTTT
>BHFT01073824.1:0-19591 GCA_004320025.1 Laticauda laticaudata | reverse complement strand
CACGTTGGATGAAACCAAGAGGGGAGGGGTGTTGTGTATAAGAATTGGAATACTCCAAATACCTTAATCTGATTGGCTGAACAGGCCGCGATAGGATTGGTTAGTAAAGTACCATTGCAATTGGCCCATCTGACCGTGGGAAAACTTAAAGGGCTGTCATTGGCCGCAAGCCATGAGCAGCCACTATAAAAAGGGCTGCCACGGCTCCGGCAATGTTCTGTTACAAAGTCACTGAATTTGTTAAGAATAAAGAGCCGTTTGATGAATACCGGTCTCAAGTACTTCTATTCTCAGGACAGAACATATACCATCTTTGTAATGTGCTTAGATTTTTTTTAATGGAAAAGATGTAAAACACTTGGAAATAAAGAAAGAAAATGGCAAAGAATATTTTGGTTTCTGATAAATTGGTTAGTTGTTTCTGATCCTGACTATTTTGGCAGGATGTGGTGCTTTGGGTCAAGAAACCCGTTTTAAGTATAACATAATAGAGTTATTATCACAACAGAAACCCTATTAAGGGAGTTGGCCCCTATTAAGGGAGTTAGCTAAGATAGAGTGACTGGCTGAAGATCACCCAACTGATTTTCATAGTTAAGGCAGGACCAGAACCCTTGGTCTTCTACTTTCTAGCCTCAGATTATGTATGTATAACAGAATTTGGCTCTGTTTACTTAAAACTCTAAGTGCTATATACTTTGCTAAGTTTCACCAAGATTTTACCAAGTCAAAGCTGAGGAGGGCTGATATTTACAGTCCAGATTGTTTCAGATCCTGATATATTCTTTTTTTTCCGAGTAATATATCATGTAGATGATGAGTGAATGGGTAGAATGTAGAATTAAATGGACCAATGAAATTTCCCATATAATTTATTTTTCCCAGAACCTTAACTGACATAATCTTCCCCCGATCTCAAATGAGATGAAGCACAGTTCTAACCTCATGATTGCATGGCAGAGATCTTAAGCAGCTTTCAAAATGTAGTGCTAAAGAATGCCTTGAAATAAACTATGAAAAACAAAAGTTTTGGTCTTTTCCAGAAGAAACCCTGATACTCTATAAAGCCAGACAGCTAATGGCAGAACAAGTGAAATTATTTAAATTCGTAGGTATCAGATTTTAATCTTCTACATGCTTAGGTAATCAAATAGAGTTAGCTCTGAAAGCTCAAAAAGTATTTAGCAAATCAATCAATTAGCTAGTGGTGGAAACAACTTTGTCTCGCAAGCAATTAAGTTATTCCAGACCAAAGCCCTTTGCATGATGCTGCATGCATATCAGAAGTATATTCCTTAATCATCAATAAATACAAATAAAATTCTTAAAATTAATAGCACATGTTCCTTACTTGATTTATGGTGTTTTTGCATTTGTGGAATTACAAAATGGCCAAAAGAAATACATGAATGTCCTGTCTTTCATTGTACATTCTGCTCTCTAGTGGCCTGCAACTTCCTTGGCTCCTCACAATTTATTTAGATTTTGTATGTTTTATACCACTGTATAGGAGAGCTCTGTGATCTTATTCTGCTAATTTGTTCTTTAAAAAGATCCTAATCATTATACCTTTATGATGGCTGTCTGAATAAATCAGAAACTCAAAAAGATGCATTAATTAAAATATGATATAACCAGTAATGATCTATAAAGACATAAATTGCAATCCTTGAAGCCTGTCTTCCCTGAAAACTTCTATTTGGTTATGGTTTGTTTGGGAACAAAGGGTGAAACTTTAATGTCTCAGGTGACTAGTAAATGAGTGACCATTTGTGCGTGTGTGTGTGTGTGTGTGTGTGTGTGTGTGTGTGTGTGTGTATTANTTTGTGTGTGTGTGTGTGTGTGTGTGTGTGTGTGTGTGTGTGTGTATTATGAACAGGGGGAGAAAGGAATATTCTTAGGACTTTCAGGCTTGAGAACATGGACAAAATGGAAAGGATATGCACAGATTATTTATTTATTTCAATTTCTATAGCTGCACATCTCAGTCAATTATTCTGGGCATTTACAATTATGTGTGTGTGTTTGTTTCTGTATTTGTAACTACTAAAAATACTAAAAACATTTTAAGACAATAAAAATACTAAAAACTTCCAGAGAGTTCTCAATGACTCTTAGCATGAATTGTTAGTTTGCTGCAAACTCATTTTAGAACCTTGCAAACTTCTTTGCTTTTCAAAATATAGATGAGAACCAAAGCAGTAAGGATAATAAAAATAATTGTGAAGATTTATTTTGAAATGACTTACAGTAAAACTATATGGCACCATGTAAATAATGTTTTTTTTATATTAAAATTCACAGCAAGAAATAACAAATTACTCAACATTTTTGACAACATTTCAAAAGTTGAGTCTGGTTTTCCTGATTCAGCTTTTGAAATGTCAATTCAATGTATATTCTTTTTTAAAGTATAGCAATGATCTCACGCACCATCCAATCTTTTCTTTTCCTTTTGACTTTTGTGTCTGTGCGATTAAGTGGAATACAATTAAGAATGAAGAATGTAAATATGTTGCAGAATATAGCAAAAACATTCAATATTTCAGATGAAAACATGCCTGTTGAACTGCACTCATACATATTCCTGAATCCAAAGTAGAACTTTAAGAAATACTATCCAAAAAATCGTGCTCCAAGCATCTGAAACTTCTGACTATGTATGATTTGATGTGGATTAATTGCTGTTAATTTCACAACATATGTATATATGCATGATTGCATGTTTTGTGTATGTGTGTGTGTGTGTGTGTTTGTGTGGGGGATGTGCGCATTTATGGATTTTTATTTCAAGGAAATAGGTGTACAATATCTGAACACACCATATAACATTGTTTCCAATAATGATTGATTCAAACAAACTATTTTCTTGAAAGTGACTAAAGACAAAATATTAGACAGTTAGAATGAGCCACTTTCTCGTGTTTAACCTCTACATTTAGAGCAACCTATAACATAGGAAAATATTGAAAATAACATAAGCAAATATTATGTTAAAAATAGCTAAAGCATGACAAAATGATTATTTATTTATTCCACTGTCAGTTATCTCACCTGGAACAGACTTTGGGTAGCTTTCAATAATTAAAAAAAAAGAAACATTAAAATTTTAAATTAATAATAAGATTAAATTATTTTAAAATTAACAAAATGGGAAGATTAGATGCTAGACAGACAAATAGATAGGTATAGAAATTATGATAGATGGAAGATAGATAGATAGATAGATAGATAGATAGATAGATAGATAGATAGATAGATAGATAGACAGATAGATAGATAGATATCAAAATATAGATAGATAATAGTACAGATAAAGATAGATAATAGTACAGATATAGATGATATAGATTTAGATATAGATGAAAGAGAGAGATAAACTTAGAAAATTGGCAAGTGAATCTTTCACATATTTTTTTTAAAAGATGCAATTTTCTCTGAACTTGAAGAATGTTCAGCCAGGAGTTGGAAAGAATTTCCTGAAATGTAGGAAAGACACATTTATTACTTCTGTAAAGATAGCTAACTTTTCAGAATTGAATGTTACCAATAGAAAAATCTGCCTAAAAATGGTCAGAAAATGTCATGAGCTTTACAATGTCAACTGCTACATTGTGAGATGTGACAATTAGATCACACTGCCATTGCCTCAGGAACAGACAATATAAGCAATCCTTCTTTGGAAATATAATTAACTCAAAAGAGCATGCTGTAACTGAGAGCGACAATCAGAAATAAAGGACATCAAACGTATTCTCAGTGCTGAAGCTCCAAAATAGATTTGAGGCCTAGATAGGAAACAGGTTGTAAACACTTAGAGAAAGAAAAGGAGATTCTGCTGAAGAACAGAAGAGTTGGAGCCTTGAAGAACAAAGGAGATGCAAGTGAACACTCAAAGGAAACAAGGACAAAACTTGTGATAATGTTTGTGAAATTTGTGGGAAAGACTGGAAAGCAAACAATCAGCAAAACAGTGAGTTGAAGCTTAATCAAAATGACAGAGAATCTGGAACTGTGCATCTCAAATTATTAAAGAGGATTCTGCCTTAATTAACTCAGTTAATTATATTAGGAAATTGCAATAACAGGATATGCTCCTTGGCTTGGTAATGCTCCCCTGCAAAGATGGCTGTAGCGGTGGCCAATATGGCCACCCTGAAGAGGTGAGCTGACTGGGATAAAATCATGAAGAAGAGGACAGCACAGAAACCAGGAGAATTGGATGCAATTTTTAAATAAAAGGTACCCCAGAATTAAATCAAAATTTTTTTAAGAGAGTTAATTGAAGTGATTAATAAAGAAGTGAAGAAAGGAATTTTTGACAGCTTAAAGTGGTTTTAAACCTTAAAAGGAAGAATCTTGAAGAAGATTCTTGCTTATATGGGATGGATATATAACTCTGACGCTAAACAGGCATAATTAAAACCGTATTGAATGTTTCAAAGGGAAAAAATATAAAAAAAGTAATTGATACTTGGAAATATTAGAACTTTTGAACTTTAAAAGCTTGAACTAGAGAGAAAAAAATGAGAGAAAAAAAGAAAGAAATGATTTCAGACATAACAGAGAGTGCCATCTACTGGCAAAAGAAATTGCTTGTTTCCCTTTTTTCTTTTTAAAAGCCTGGTACCTTCAAGGATTTATTTGATATAAAATAACTGAAATTAGGATACAATAAAATAGAGACTCTGGAAAATGAAGATGGAATATTGACCTTTAAGACAAAGAAAAAAGCAGGAAGAAACTTTTTTTGGGATTGTTTGATAATCTTGGTACAAACTTTAATCTATGGATACTGAACTATGAGATGAATTTAGAAAACCTAAAAGAGGAATTAATAAAAGCTGATCATTGCAAATAAAGTTTATAGATATTGGTTAAATCAAGTTACTGGGTAAAAGTGGGAAAATGGCAGAATTGCTCTTTGAACTAAAACTACAACTTAGAAACATGAAAGAAATGTTACAAGAGGAAAGATATGCTTGACCTTACAATGTTTAAAAATGGCAATCTTAGAGCATAAAGAACAATGAGGAATGCCAGGAGAAGAGAAGCTGATTAAAGAAGAGGCCATCTTTAATGAACATTTAAAACAACGAAAGTTAAAGTGAAGGGGAAAAGAAAGGAAATAAAAATAGGAGGTTTGAAATGGTAATTAAAAAGGAGTTTATTTTGAAAATCAAAAAAAGTAAAAGGAAACAGCAGAAAAGGGAATTGCAGAAAGGAGTTTTAAAAAATTGGAATAAAAAAAGAGGGGAAGAATGAAGGAGAAAAGAGACAACAAGAAACAGAACCAAGAAATAAAGAAATATGGAAATCAAACAAAAATGAAAAGAAATTGTTTGTTTCAAAAACACAGAGATAATGATTAGTTAAGAATTAAGAAAGGGGATTCTGCAAGTTGATGAAGTATAAAATAAATGAATTAAAAGTAATAAATTAATTAGAAAATAGTGAAATACAGATTACTAAAATGAGAGATTGGAACTGATATTGTTCTGTTACTGTAATGTTTGCTTTTTTATGGAATTATATACAGAGTTAAATGTGAAATAATTGTGAAAAAAGGGAAAATATGATAAGTTTATTAACTATGTTTAATGAATTTATAAAATACAGCTGAAATGAAACATGGAAATTGCAACTAGGAGAATAATATCAGTTTTTATGATGAATTGAATAGATTAATTTTTTCTTTTAAAACTATAAATATTTTTATATAATTAAAGGGGAAACTTGCAGGCCCTGAACTGAAAGATATATATGCAATGTAGTATGTGTTAGAATACTAGTATTAACTTTTTAGGTGATAATTAAAAATTAAATAATTAATAGGATTTAAAGGGGGATTACATGATATGTATGCTATGGGGTGGCACACTCAAATTGATAATAGTAGGGAAAATTTTGTGAAATGTCTGAATTGAGACTGAATTTTTGGACTGATGAATTAAATATATGTGATGAAATTGCAAACCTGACAGAGAAAATCATAAAGTGTAATGAATATGAAAAATGAGAGTTACTCAAAGTTTAAGGAAATAGATCAAGTAATAAATTGCAAAAATATATAAAATAAGCTGGAGGAAAGTATACAATAAAGATGATAGAAAATATGAAAAATAATTGTAAGATATGAATTTAAATGTGAAAGATGAGTATGAAACTAAAGTGATGTTTGTATGGAAATATGATAACTGGAATCATGCTATTCACTGAAAAAAGATGTTTTTAATATGTGGAAAATGAAAAAAAATATTTTAAAAAAAGCTAATGCAAAAATAGCTAATTAAGTTTTCTGCTTCCTTCCTTATCATGAAAAATATAATAAATATTTGTTAGAATATCAGAAGTAAGTATTGTTTCTAAAATGTGCTATCAGTTATAACAGATACATTTCTAAACCTTAAAAATGAAGATTGAAATATTAAAGAAACTGACCTTTTGGGGGGAAAATTTATAGCCATAAATTCATATTCCAAACTCACATTGGAAATAACACTATAAAGAGAAAGGTAACAGCCAAAAATGTTTAGAAATTGACAAACTGTGAAGTTAAAACTGTCATAAATAGGGCAAGTCTGATGCCACTTGGAAAGAAAACTTATACATAATGAAGGAAGGTTTCTAAGAAGTGGGTACGTTAAGCTTTAGAAAGACTTAGGAAAACTTAATAACATCAGTTTCTGGAAATGAGCTAAGCAATTCATAGCCCAGTCCATGGATGTTCACAATATACATCCATTTTGTATTTCTGAAATAGAAAACTTATAGCAAATTGAAAAGAAATATCAGTATGTTAAGCAACATTGCTTTGAACCTAGAAACAAATCATGTTCAACATACAAAATGGACAATATAAGTTCCTTCTTCCCCATTCATCATGATGATAAAAAGGAGCAGTGCTTTCCTCTGATAGCTACCTCTGGCTTAGCAACTATATTTAGAATAGAATAGAATAGAATAGAATAGAATAGAATAGAACAGAACAGAACAGAACAGAACAGAATAGAATAGAATTCTTTATTGGTCAAGTGTGGTTGGACACACAAGGTATTTGTCTTGGTACAAATGCTCTCAGTATACATAAAAGAAAAGATACATTCATCAAGAATCATAAGGTACAACACTTAATAATAGTCATAGAGTATAATAAGCAATCAAATCATACTAGAAAACAGCCAGTATAGATCGTAAGGATACAGGTGACAAAGTTAGTCATACAATCACAAGTGGGAGGGGATGGGTGATAAGGAGTGATGAGAACATTAATAGTAATAATAGTGCAGTCTTTATAAACAGTTGGAAAGTGTTGAGGAAATTATTTGTTCAGTAGAGTGATGGCATTTGGGAAAAAACTGTTCTTGTGTCTAGTTGTTCGGGTGTGCAGTGCTCTATAGCATCATTTTGAGGGTAGGAGTTGAAACAATTTATGTCCAGGATGTAAGGGGTTTGTAGATATTTTCACAACCCTCTTTTTGGCTCGACTGAAGGCAGGTGGGTAGTAATTGTTTTTCTGCAGTCCTAATTACCCTCTGAAGTCTGTGTCTGGCTTGTTGGGTTGCAGAACCAAACCAGACAATTATAGAGGTGTGGATGATAGACTCAATAATTCCTCTGTATCAGTAACTGCTTGGGCAGTTTGAGCTTTCTGAGTTGGTGCAGAAAGAACATTCTTTGTTGTGCTTTTTTGATGACATTTTTGTTGTTTTGATGAAGCTTTTAAAATGCTTAGTACTGAAGAAGAAGGAATGTCTTCAAATAATTCCTTCAAAAAAAAGGGCTCAATTTGCTCTGAACACGTCTAGAGGCTTTGTGAATTTCTGTATTTCTTAAAGTATAGATGAGGGGATTGGCCAGAGGAGTCAGGATTGTATAAAAAATGGAGAAGATTTTATTAAGCTGTCTCAGATTAGGGGTGTCTGGTAACATATAGACAATTATAATAGTTCCATAAAAGAGACATACAACTGTGAGGTGAGAGGAACAGGTTGAAAAGGCCTTTTTCCTCCCAATGGTGGATTGGATTCTTATGATGCTGGAAATGATACAGATGTAAGAACTAACAGTCAGAAAAAATGGAGCAAGTGTAAAAATGAAGGTCAAGAGGAAAACAATTATTTTAAGCAGGCTAGTATCACTGCAAGACAGTTTTTCAAGTGGGTTTAAATCACAAAAATAATGGTCTATTACATTCGGTCCACAAAAGGAAAATTGAATTACAAGAAATACAACAATGCTATTAGCTATCAAACCATTTAGCCATGCCCCAGCTATAAGCTGGAAACAAAGCTTTTTATTCATAACAGAAGCATATAACAGAGGTCTACAAATTGCCAAATAACGGTCATAAGACATTGCTGCCAGGAGAAATGTTTCTATAGCTACACAACAGCCAAAGAAATAATATTGGGACAGACAGGCATTCACAGTAATAGTTCTGTCTCCAGTGAACAAACTGTTCAACATTTTTGGCAAAATAGTTGAGGAGTAGAAAGTCTCAAGACAAGACAGATTCCCCAGAAAAAAGTACATAGGAGTGTGAAGTTGTTGGTCATTTGCAACTAATAAAATGATGATGAGATTCCCAAATATTGTCACAAGATAAATCACCAGGAAGAGTGAGAAAAGAAAAGGCCACAACTCAGTGTTATTCCCCAGACCCAAGAGGATGAATCTGGTGATGCTTGTCTGATTTTCTTTTGTTTCCATTCAACATTTTTCCAAATCAATCAACCTAAGCCCTTAAATGCATAACATATAATAATGAATCCAAACTTTCTTGTAAAATATAGTTTGAGAATTAGCTTGAGTCCACATAAAATTGAAGAACTCAGCTAGAATGAATTATGAGGACTCTACATTTCTCCATTTTAACTGAAGATTAAATTGTGACAATGGTTTTTATAATAAGATGGTATCTTCTCATCCAGTTTTCTTCATCTCTGCATGATGATATTTGAAGTTCAGACTGAAAAAAGATTGAGAATTACAAAAACTATTCTGTCAGTCTCTTTAATATTTACATCATCAAAAGACACTCGAAATAAAATATAAAGCAAACCTGTTGTAGTTTTCAGGAACAATATTGATGACAGAAAAGACACTACTTTGCTGTTTTTTGTGATACTGCTCTATTGTAGAAAATTACAGAGATGGCCTTAAAAGTTGCATTTAAAAGTTGTTACATAAACACTATATTACCCTCGAAGAAAAGAAGGAAGAAAAAATAATTCAAGACTAACCTGGTCTGTTTCTCCTTGGTATTGAAAGGAAGAAAAAAGACACTCGGAGAGGCTTTCAAAACTATGTCATATTCCATGTAATAATAGAATCAATCTTTGTATGCTCTGTTTCCTAGCCTGTCCAGCCCCAAAGAATTAACAGCAGCTTTATAAGTCAATAGAAATTCTGTCTTTGCCTTTATTAAATATTATTTTGTAAAAAAGTTGAAATTATCATGTCTAATAATTACAGAAACAATCCCTTGTGAATATGTCTAATTCCAATTCAGGAATGACTTCATTATAATATTATTTCAGTATTATTTCATGAACAAAACTAATACATGCCATTTTATAAATGGTAAATGGAGTCTCTTAGTGATTTTAGGGTAAGGTGACCAAAATGCTTAACTCAAATATAATCAGTTTTCTTAAGCAATTATCAATTCCCAGGAAGTTAAGTCTGCACTCAGCAGATTAGATTAGATTGTCCAAAACACGAGTGACACAAGGAAGACCAAAAGAAAGCAAATAATTGTCAATAATGTTATTTTAAGAAAATATTTTACTGAAGGCAATACCTGGAAGACATATATATGAAAATGATCTGGCATATTGACCATAATAAAGATTATAGCTTCAGATTTTTCTTAATTAAAATTTCTTAATAAAAAATTCAAGCACCCTAGAGTTTTTTTCAGAAAATAAGCATCAATTAAGATCATGCATTATATTGCTCAAAAGTTTATAGAATCCAATAGTTATTTTTTTCACATCTTGAAAAAAAAATCAGTAAGTGCTCAAAGAACTGTCTTCTGTTTCTTTTCTCTAAACCATCTTTTTAATAAAATCTCAATCACATCCTCACAATTTCACAATTAATATAAGCAGTAGTCCAATATTTGGCAGGAGTGAAACTGACTTTCTAGCATTGTGAAAATCTTTTCACCTTCAAAAAACAAAAAAGATTGAAGATTTGCCATAAAGTTTTCTATTGGCAAGTGGGTTTTTTTTCATTGTCAGGGCACTGAACAGATGCCTAGGCAGTTAGATGTTTTGGATCAAGAGGTAATAAGCACACCAGTAAATAAAGACATGTTAAACTTTATTATTAACTAAAGCAAACAGGTCTAAAAGCATAATATAAAAAGGAAACATATCAAGGAAGATGACACCCAAATAACTTGGAAACTGTCAGGAGCTACTTAATAAGAGATATCCCAAGGACAGCTAGTTTCCACAGCATGCAGTGCTAGGTTTTGTGCAAAAATCCCAATCATGACAATCTATTATTGCATTTGATTTGCAGAAAGTCTGCGTTGGCTTCAGTTTGTGTCTAATCCACTACAGTCATTGTCTTTGGTCCATGCAGGATCAAATATCCTTAACTGATTCTGAATCTCAGTTGCAAGTATCGCCACAGCATTTGTCTTTTAAAAAGTCCATGAATTTTCTTGAAAAAATTTAATTCATAACCATCCATTCTATCATTTAAAAATCTCTTGAATTCATAGCCATTCCAGTCTTCTCCATCAAATATGTAATTTTCTACCAAAGTTCCTTTTCTTTAAACTCTGTCAGGGACAAATTAATCTCCAATCCATTTTGATTCCAAATCTGTTTTTGCAATTGCCTTTATCTGAGTATCTTTTGATTGTTTTATAGTTGCTGTTGCTTCATTGAACCTATTATGTTCATAGGTTACTGTTGCTTCATTGAACCTATTAAATTTTCAAAGATAACTTGTATATTAAAAAAGAATTCTCCTTTCAAAGACTTCCAAGAAGTCTTTTGTTGTTTCCATTTTTACCCCATAGTCCAAAAACATGGGCAATTCCTCTCAGAGTCAGTCTATTCCACAAACAGCTAACTGCAGGAATGATTGAGATAATTTTTCCCACCATAGAGCATGAATAGAAGAGATGAAAGGAAGAGTTCCTGTCTTTAAAAAAAAGAATTAATCTTTTAATAAAGATTAATTAGAAATAAAGTACAATAAAACAGTAAATTTATTGTAAAATCCAATAAATTACAAATTCCTTACAGTAAGAGTCCAGTGTAAATCAGATCGTTTTCACTACGAAAGAAATATTCATGCTGCCAACTCCATGCAGCAAAACTAAATGTTTAACCTCCCAGAAAAGTAGTAAAAAACAAAAATCACATTTATAATCCAGCAATGTGTAAAAGATACTTCAGTGTTCAATCAGATTTTAACATTTAAAGTGTAAGGCATAGCAAAATAAAACAAATTCAAAAAGTGATCTTAAAATGAAGGTGTGCTTAGAAATCTGAACAGATGATAGATCCAACAATCTGGCCATTCTTGCCATGAATTGCAACCACCCAGATTCCTCTTCACAAATAATTAATTGCAGTTGTCTGAGGACCATCTGATACCATTCCTAATTGTTACTGTTCGAATATGGACAGCATGAGGCCAAAGAACTAACAGAAGAGGAAAATCTCCTAGATGCTCAGGGAGTCACTTTCGGAGGATCTGATTTTGTCCTATCCCAGTGTCTGGTACCTTCCTGAGAACAAACAGGATATCAATATTTAAGAAGAGGGACCTTGAGTGCTAGTCCACTCTATCCATTCTGGTGGGATGACCAGAAACCATCAGAAAGAGGTTAAGCTGGTCCTGGGCCATGTGAAGCTTAAAAGGCAATAACTATTTATTGAAACAATTTGGTTTCAGAAAAAAAAAAAAACTATCCTGTAATCTGCAACTCTTACACTGCAAAAAACATATGACTCACAGCTTGATCAGGCAAAGCTATAAAATCATATCTATCATAGACTCTGTAAAGCCTTTGGATTCCGGGTACAGTGACAAACTACTTCCTGAAAACAAAATTTTACAGTATCTCTGGACAACTGGCGATAACTGGATAGAAGCAGACTCTGTCGAAACAGACAACAATGGTCCAATAATTGGAACTTGTCTTATCAACATTCTGTACCTGTCTAATTAGTGGTGTCTCCAAAGGCAGTGTTCTAGGACCGTAATTCCTCTTCATACAACTACAGTAAAGTGACCTGTGTGATCGTATTTAAGGAGCAACGCGATTCTCTTCGCTGGAGATGTAAGAGCTGTAAGAATAATACTGCTACACTTCAAAAAAGATCTTCATGTATCAGGAGTGGTCAAACAATGCAATTTCAAATCTCAACAAATAAATGCTCTGTCTTACATATGGCAAAAAAAACATATAAAAATACAAGCTGAATAGTCCGACCTTGTGATGATCCAAACCTGTCAAGGATCCTTAGAGTACTTCACTCTAATATCTAAAGTGTTAGAGCCCCATTGCAAACTACAAATAGCCAAAAAGGGACATTAAGAAGTTGTAAACCTAATCCTATGTAACTTTTTCTCTGGTAATGTATCACAGCTACTAACTAGAGCATTACAAAACATTTGCTTAGAGCGCAGAGTTCCAGGTTTAGCCTCTCCTGCACTGAGAACTGACTGTGAGATCATGACTGTCCATGGCTATGGTTCTGTGCTCTTTTTGGGGAGACCTCTATATTGGCGTTATGGGCTGAAGCTGCCTTGGAGGGTGTGGATGTAATGGGGAAGCTGCCAGCCAGGTTGGGGGAGCTGCAACTCCCTCCTGGGCTTGGTCTTTTTCCCCCCTCTTGAAGACAACTGAAGCAGTGGTGGGTTAAAATCGGCCACCCCACAAAGAGTGATGACTCGGACTTGGATTAAGATTTGTGCAGCGAGTAAATAAGAGGTGGATAACATCTGAGCCAGGATAATTGGTTCAAAACCAACTAAACAATAAGTACCCTCATGATTAAGGTAACATTGAAATCTAAAGAAATAGAAAAGTGAGCGGCAGAAATACAAAAGGTGAAGATAAAAAAATAAGAAAGAATAATTTTTGACAGCTAAGCGGGGCTTCGAACCAGGAAAAGACGAAGCCGGATACTTAGAAAAAAAGAAAAAAAAAAAAAAAAAAAAACTTTTTAATTTAAAGAAAAAAAATTTGGGAAACTAAAATAGTTTTGGCAATGAAAATGGTGTAAGAATAAAGCTGGACTTAGATTGTCAAATAATGAATATGAAATTTCAAATTGGAGACTGGATTGTGGCTGGCAATCATTGAGGTTCGAAAGATGCCTTAAAAATAATAAATAGGGGAAAATGGTGAGAATTGTATAATGGAGAGTCACGATCATTTTTTTTTTTTTTTTTTTTTTTTTTTTTTTTTTTTTTTTTTTTTTTTTTTTTTTTTTTTTTTTTTTTTTTTTTTTTTTTTTTTTTTTTTTTTTTTTTTTTTTTTTTTGTTTTGACAAATAACTTAAACCAAAACAAAAGAGAAATCATCCTGTTCGGTAATGAATTAATGTTAAGATAATTACTGAAACAAAGTAAGGAATTTTAGAAAGTGAAAGCGGAACCAGAATAAAGAAAGAAGCAAGAAAGACTGCCTGCAGGATTGAATTGGAGTTTTTTTGGTATAGACCCTGGTTGGAAACAATTTGATAACTTTAGAAAGACTTGAAGAAGAAAGAAGTGAAAGTAAACGTGGGTTTGTTTGTTTTTTTGGCACTTCAAACGATATAAAATATATAAAATGTGTTAAGTGATGATATCTCTTTGGGAACTTAAGAATGGGAACTTAAAATATGAGATAATTACTACAGAAAGAGGTGATCACTTTGATTCTGTGTTAGAAGAAATGGAAAAAGCGATTGAAGAATCAAGAAGAGAAGCAACCTCCAGAGGAGGAGGAGGCAACTCATTGGAAAGCCATTTTAATAGACAATTAACACAAAGAACGTTTAAAAGATGTGGGGATAAGATGGAAAGCCTAAAAAAGTTGAAGATTAAGAAGATAATCAAAAGGAGAATGATATACCTTTGAAAATACGGAGAGGTAAAAAGGCACAGCAAGACCCCGGGGAATTAAGGAACGATATCAGAAAAGAGAGGGATATAAACTGGAATGATGAAGAAGTATATGGGAAAAAAAAGGGAGGAGGGGCAGTATAGAAATAGGGTGCAGGAAGATAAAGAAACACGGAACATAGTAAAATGATAATAAAGAAATTGTTTTCAGAGATAATGGTTGATGGAATTAAAAGGGGAATTCGTGCGGGTGGACAAGTGGTAACAAGAATATATTTGTCAATTAAAAAATATTTAGATAATATGAGGGTAATATAGATTATCATGGAGGAGAGATTAGATTAACCTTATTAGATGAATGATACATTTTTATTTGTATCTTAAAAGAAAAATTAAGTCTATTGAAGAAATTGTATATATATTGAATATGAATGTGAAAGATGTTTAAAAATGAGGTCAATATCAGTGCCTGGAATTAAATAGTCATCTTTCCTTTTATTTTTTTGAAAATTAGAAAATAAAATTTAGGGGGGGGGAATATATTTGGGTATCCAAATGAAAAAGATTAAATATTATAATTGTAACCTACTTAAAAATAAAGGTTTATGGTAATTATAAAGATGAGGGAATAACAGGTAATTATTTTAACCACTGAGTGTCACACCCCTCAAAGCATTCGTAAAAGGGGGGAAACCTATGCTTGTTTCTTTTTTCTTTTGTGTTAAAACTGTCTTAATTCTAGAATTTATGGAGATGTGTGATTGGAAAGAAAATATGACAGATTAGAACAACTATTTAATATTAATGAAATTATACATGACTAGTAAAAGGAAGAGTAGACAATTGGGAACTTTTTTTTTTAATTAGGTAAACATATTGTTATTTTTTTGTTTCTATAAATAAGATATCAAAAGGAGTATTATTTGAAATAATTGAAATGAAATGCAATAGGATGTTTTGGATTGAGAATTAATCTATAGAGACTAGGGATGTAAATTGTTTGATTTCTCTCTTTCTGAAAGTTTGGATATGGAAAAAGATAGATAATCAGAAATTAAGTACTGCCATATATGAACGTATAATTATTTTCATAATTTGTATGGTAAAAGTGATGGCCCGGAAATAATCTTGTCCACGTAAAAAGAGATTTTTTTGTACTTTTATTGAAAAACTGAAATAAAATTGTTGTTAACAAAAAACAGAACATTTGCCAGACCTAAGAACTCAAGAATACAGCTCATCAGTCTGGAGACCGCACCATATGTATTCTGATATTAGCACAGGTTGAGAAGTCCAAAATATTTCACAAGAACGTTCTCCACTCCTCTATCGTTGTAGAATACCTTATCTACCAGACTTTGAACTTCTAGACCAAGAATGAAATCTTGATTTAATTGGCCATATTCGGTCTGCATCTATAGTAATGGTTATATTAAATATACATTTGCAATGTCCGATTCCTGTCTAATGAATAATTCAGCTTTACCATAACAACACAAGAGCAAGAATAAGTATACAAACTCAAGGTTAACTGCATCAAACTTGATTGCGGAATTTGACTTTTCAGCAACAGAAGGTCATGCCTGGAAGCTCTATAACCTGATCTGTGGTTCTTCCCCAAACCTCAAAAAAACTTTAACCTTAGACTATCTACTATTCGACCCTTCAATGACCTAAGACGTCTGTAGGGGGTGTGCATAAGTTGCATCAATGTGCATACATCCGATCCCTGTCCTATTGTTTCTTTTATTTTTCTTATATGTACCCATTTCATGTATTCATAACTATGTATATACTTATATATATTATCTTGTAAGTGGTTGACAAATTAAAATATATAAATAAGTAAAACTAACACCTTGAATTCCACTCAAAAGAAAATTGCTAGCAGGTTTTGAGATTAATAATCAGAAGACAAAAATTAACAAGAAATATGAAAAAGTTCAAACAAAATTGATGAAGAAAATGAGTTTTAAGATTAATAAAAAAATTACATATTTGTGTGTCGCTATGAGAAGTATTAATTGTATGTTTTCAAAATAATTATTTTAAAACTGGGAACAAAATTAAAAATAACATACTAAAAGAAGCCACAGTTTTTATTGCTGGGGAGAATTTCTGTGATAAACATATATATTTTCCTTTTATTTCAGACAATATCTATTATTCTGACAACTGTTGTACCGTTAACAAAGATGAAACAATATATCCAAGTTTGTATGGCACTGGAAAAAGTCACAAGTTAAATAACAAAAGATAAATAACATAAGATGCAAAAGAAAAAAGAAGATTGGGTCTATCTGGTTTAAAATTATACTTTGCAGCTTGTGAAAAAAGAATGGGTATTTCTGAAAAGTAAAAGACTTTTAGAGTTAGAAAAACAAAATCTGAAATTTGGATGGCATGGATTCCTGTTAAAAGTCAAGGTTATTGTAGATTTCAAATTTTATATTATTTGGACTTGCAATCGAGAGAATATGGAATAGATACAAATCCTGGTCACATTTGTTCTTATGCTGAGAGCCACACTTTTGTTGTTGTCAGCGCAAGAAGTGTTTTATGGGTGAGAAATAATAGGCAAAGTTAAATGTTTAACATATCATGAGATAATAGAATTTTACCAATATAAAATAAAATCAAGAGAACAACTAGAAGGGTCATTATAATGTGTTTGGTAGACATATTAAAAAAGAAATAAATTTTTGGCCTCAAATTTATACAGCTATTCAGAGGATTTCAAAAATTAATATTCAGTTGCAACCAGAAGTTTTCCTCTTGGGATTGGTGAATAAAGAGTTAGAAAAAAGTAATGGAACACTCTTTTTATGAATGGTAAGTGAAGTAAGATGCTTGTATGTACAAAGATGGAAAATCTGGCAATAGCTGTAACAGAAATGGTTAGTGGTGATGACAAAGATAATATCTACACTGACCTTAAATTTTTTATGGAATTTTTTTTTTTAATGATTAGATGAAATAGATAACAGAAAAAAAGAGCCATCTTTTAGAAAAACTGTTTAAACTATCATTGTTTTTACAACCATCATGAAGAAGATTGGAAGCAACTTCTTTATATCATTTTTTCTTTTTTCTCTTTTTATTCTTTCCTTTTCTTCTACTTTTTCTTTTTTGCACTTTTACCTTTATTTTCCTTCATTTATTCCTTTTCTTTCTTTTTCTGCTTTAGTTTGTATTGGTTCTTATTGTTATTTAAAGTTATATGTAATTTTTATATATAAAATTAATCATCAAGAAGGAAATGAAGAAGTTATAATTAAGTAGGATTCCCCTAACATACAAGGATATATTCTTGTGATACCTATCTCATTTGCTTTCTCTGCATCCAGCAATCTTGTCATATCTTTCTGCAGTGCACCAGTTAAAATATAATGGAGAAATCATTGATATGTATCCTCCACGAGATGTTACAATGACAAATCCCAATTTTATTAAAGATAGTAGCTTCATCCACACAGAATCCAATGCCTTACTAAAAACCAATCACCATATTTTAGCATCTTTATTTTAAACATCTTTATTTTATGAATTAAATTGTTGAAATGATTGATATAAAAAGGAAATCTTCCAGTTTTGTTCAATCTATTTATTTATTTTTGTCTTGGAAACTTGAAAAAAATAGAATTTCAAAATGTTCTACTGATTAATATTTTCTAATATTTGAGCAAGAAAGTTTAATTTTGATTGTTTTTAATCAGTGCTTATGGTAGGAAATTTACAACTTTGTTTCTTATAATCCATCTCATTCCTCCTTCTCCTTTCTAAACTATTGTATATAATGTCACATCTACAAGACAGATAATTTTTGATTAGAATCAAGTTACAATGATTAATCAGAAGTGCAAGTACAATTACATTCCTGATTAAGTTTTATTTTCTCAATTTATTCATTTTGTTAAAAAAAAAGTCAGTGCACTAATTTTAACATTGATATTACCCTTCTTTATAAAATGGGCAAAGTACAAAATTACAGTCAAAATCATTTTCACTACTTCATCACAGTTGTTACATCCTTGACAAGCAAAACACCAGAGATGTATAGTTGTGGCTGCAAAGACATACAGTAACTATTCCTAGTTTAGCAGATATGTTCAACATTTTTACCAATTAAAGATAAAGAATCTCTTTGGCCTATCCCTTTGCGAGTGCTCCATGGAAGCTAGAAAAATCTCGATGGCAGAGTGGTTCTATATGAATGCTATCTTTTGGGAGAGTTGGTGGCTTCCCTGTGTATCTGGTTACCCACTGGAAGAACAGACTACTGGACTAGATGGACTGGACATCTGATCCAGTTAGACATTATTTGTGTTCTTATCTTCTGCCTAGTTGTCTTAAAAAAAAGGTTCTCAACTTATCAACAGTTCTTCTTAAAGCCTGGCAAACTTCTTTATTTCTTAAAGTATAAATGAGAGGATTGGCCAAAGGAGTCAGGATTGTATAAAAAATGGAGAAAAATTTATTGAGATGCCTCAGAGTTGGGGTGTCTGGAAATATATAGACAATGATTTAAGGTGCTGTAAAAAAGACAAACCACCATAAGATGAGAGGAGCAGGTTGAAAAAGCTTTCTGTCTTCCAATAATAGATTGGATTTTTATGATGCTGCAAATGATACAAATATAAGAACTGAAGGTCAGGAAAAATGGAGCAACAGTAAAAATAAAAGACAAGAGAAGAACAATGAGTTCAAATAAGCTAGGATCACTGCAAGACAGTTTTTTCAGTGGACTTAAGTCACAAAAATAATGATCTATCACATTAGATCCACAAAATGAAAAGTGAGCTATCAGAAAGATAATAATGCTATTAGCCATAAAACCATCTATCTATGCTACAACTATAAGCTGTAAACAAACTTCCTTATTCATTAGAGAAGTATAGAATAGAGGTCTACATATTGCCAAATAACTTCTTGCAGCAATGCCAAAAGACATTGCTGCAAGAAGAAATATTTCTACACCTACACAAGAGCCAAAGAAATAATATTGGACTAGACAGTTTCTAACAGTAATAGTTCTGTCTCCACCTAATACATCAGATAACATTTTTGGTAAGATAGTCGAAGAACAGCAAATCTCCACACAGGACAAATTCCCAAGGAAAAAGTACATTGGGATATGAAGGTGTAGGTTAGCTGCCGCTAATATGATGATGATGATGTTTCCAATTGATGTTACAAGATAAATCACCAAGAAGAGCAAGAAAAAAAAGGCTGCAGTTCAACAGGATTCCCTAATCCTAAGAATAGGAATTTTGTGGTGCTTGTCTTATTTCTGTTGTCTAAATGTAGAAAGGTTGAAAGTGCCGTTCTCTGAGGGTTCAAATTTTCCCGCTGGGAGAGCTCTGGCACTCTGAGCTCAGACAACTGCTTGAAAGCTGGATCTTTTTATTTTCAGGAAGACTAGAAACAGCGTTCCTGCGTTCCTGGGGCTAGCTAGCTAACTTTGAATGATAAGTTCCCAGTTTTTTATACCTTTTTTCTCCCT
>BHFT01073823.1:0-11518 GCA_004320025.1 Laticauda laticaudata | reverse complement strand
ATATATATATATATACATACATATACACATATACACACATACATATATATATCTCCATTATCTAAGCTTACACACATATACATATATTCATATATACTATATGTGCATGTGTGTGCACAAGTATGTATGTATATGTGTGTGTGTGAAATATACACACACACACACATGCACACATTTCTTTGTTGGCATGTTGCCTTTTTTTCTGCTCAGATCATTCTATTTTAACTTATTTATGTCCTGAAAATAAAGAATGTAATTTGTTTACAGAACTGTAGATAATTTCCTTAAGATTTGTAGGTTTAAGACAGCACTACCTGCCGAGATCATTTACAATTTGCTGTGATCTGATTTTTGCCTGATAGATTGGAGGGGTTTGGGGGGTAGGTGGGAGGTGGGATGGGGTTATGTAGATACTGCTAGAAAATAACAAAGAAGCCAAAACATTACAAACTGGATGTAGCATTGTGATCCCAAATAGAGGGCTCTGAACAGAAAGGCTTCCTTTGTTTTAAAAGAAATTTAAATAATCAGGTTTTTTGCTCTCTTTCTCTCTCTCTCTCTCTCTCTTTTTTAATGAATTGTTTTATTTCATCTTGATGCAATACTCAAGAATGAGACCATTTCCTTATTTAAATGTATTGCGACGGCTTCTTAAAAATATTTTTTTAAAAAAGACATTATAATAAAGTTCACTGGAGTTTCTGAATATCCATTCGAAAATAAGTTATATTTAGCTTTGTATGAAGATCAGATGCTGATTCTGTTTTATTAAAAATGTAAACATTCATTTCTTGCAAAATATGGGCTGTTGGCATTTTGGATGAGAATCACTATGGTTTGTTGCTTTGATATAAAAAAAAGAGAGAAAATATATAATTTTCTGCTCTATGTAGTTCTGAATGAAACTTTATGAAATGTATACTAATGTGCTTTGTGTGATTATTTTAAAACCAAGTCTTCCCATAGTTGCATATATATATATAGTAGAAATTAACCAACTTTGATTTCATATTGTGCTTTCTACAGGGAAAGCCCCTAATCACGTTTGCTACGTGATTGGGCTATTTTTTTTTTTAAGATGGTAACAGCCCTGAAAATATAGATACTTCTATAATTGTTATGTCAATTATTTGAATGCAAAGCTCTTTGTGGGTCCCACTTTTTTCATAACTGACTTTTCTATTTAGTACAAGGTTTGCTTGAAAACTTTTCATCATATGATCTTTTCCATAAAACTGTATAGTCCAGGAGACATTTTGATTAACACAACAATACTGGAAGAGTGGGCAAAAGACCATTTTATTTATCTTATCAGCTTACTAGTAGTGATATTACCTGCTGTTTTGAAGTTGTTTGACGAAGCGGATCAACTCTGTAATCAGAAGAACCACTGCAAGCCAGAAACACTTCAGTCAAGATAAGATTCCTGGTCAAATGCCAGCTTGAAATGAATAATAATCCAAGGGCATGCTCATGACTATTCAGCCAGGAAAGTTCTAATCAACTTGAATTGCCAGCTTCTGGACTTTTCTAATATGGTTTTAATGTATTTTGACAATACACTATTTGTTTTGATTCAAACATTTGACAGAACAGCAAATGTTTCTAGGTTTGTGCAACCCTCTTCTCAGCGGTGTTACCCATTTCTTAACTCTCACAGCCGGCAGGAAAGTCCAGCTGATCAATTTATTCTTACAATCAAACTGAAAGTTTGTCAGGGTTTAACCTTGGATTGTAAATAACAGTGACTAACTTTTGCGTATCACTGAGATTCTATATTCTACATGGAATACCATATTGGGAGAATATAAAGTCTATATACAGGGAAAAGCATGTCGATTTGAACTCAAGTAACCACAGAACTATTGCTATTGGAATAGATTATGTTTTCAAGATCTTAATGATCATGATGCTCCTTTTTTCCCCCCAAGATTGGCTTTTTTCCCCTTGGATTTTTTTTTCTTTAAGATTTCATTATGTTTGTGTGTGTGGTGTGTGTATGTTGTAATATTGCTTCCTAAATAACTAGAAGGTACCTACCATTTGCTGACTTGAAAAACTGTTCAAAAGAAACCAGCACTCAATTCTGTACATACCTGGTTTTAAAAGAAAGTTAAAAGAAAATAGATTATATATTAATGTGATGCATAGGATTCTCTCAAGAACAACAACAAAAAACTCTGCTTGTGTACATGTGAAAGCCTTTTTCAAGAAAATGATGAAAATGGATGAGTTCAAAGAACCTTTTGATTACCAGATGTGCATCATGTACTTTTCTATTGCTTGGCCTCTTTGTGACAGGAGGAGTGATATGAAAAAACTAAGATGATCTATATGTTAAAATTCACTGCAATATATAAAATGCTTGCTCTCTATTGTACCTAAAAGCATGAGATCTGTGGAACCAAAAAAAAAAAAAATACAGCAGTACATTTGGCAATCCATCCCACTAGGGGTTATTATTTCTATATGTTTATTCATCTGTTTTTATGAATTTTTTAAATCTAGACAATAATTGTAAATAAAGAGCTCACTGTTTCTGTTCATTTAATACTATGCAAAAGATTTGTGCTTTCTATTGTTATTCTACAGTGCAATGCTGGAATGTTTGTAGTTTCAAAAACAAAACTATACACTACAACCCAATGACCCAAAAGTAAAATATTTGATATAAATTATTTTATAGTTTAAAATAATATTATGTTTCTCTTGCTGTTTTCTGTCAAATATCTTCTGGCAAGAGTACAAGTGGAAATTGAAAATAAATAAATAAATTCAAAGGGCAGCATGAACAATAAATGTCTGAAAATAACATTTTTTTATTTCCACTTTCCATTGTGATAGCACATTTTTTAGTATATTTAATACAATTATTTAATCTATTTTATTCCATACTATTATAAGTGTTTTGACATTACCACAGAAAAAATATTTTGTCAGACACTGCTGATAGAATTAAACTTTTCATAAAAGAGGAAGCATTTGACTGAAAATCAGAAACTTTTCTTTAAAGCATTTATTAATAAAAACACCTGATTAAATTACAGGGTATACGGATCCATTTGATAAACCATCATCTGATCTTATATAAAGGATGGAATTATATTGGTTATCTAAATTATTTTGCCAAATGATTAGAAGATTTTTTGAGGGATGAGATAAATTTATTATCTGTGCCTATCTGAAATGCTAAAGAATATTTTTTCTTACCAATTGTAACTCTGCTCCAATTCTGAAATGCAGCAGAATTTAAATATTTTCTCTTTAATAAAGACCACTGTCAAAATTAAAACATTGTTCATGTAAAAGTTCTCCAAAATTTTTATAATTCCTTCAGAAGAATTTTCTAGCATATGGCAGAAGTCTGAGGCATATGGAGAATGCCTCAGATAGATGAAATGTCTATTTTATGTGCACTGTGTTACTAATAAGGAGACTTAAATAAATTACTAATGCTTTTCACTGTACAGAGGATTTTAGCATTATATATTAAGGATCAATTCACTAAATATATACAACTGATTTGAAAGTACTTTATTTTCTCCCTGGGGTTTTATATGTCTTAAGTGTGGCTCTATCTATCATCATTTCTATGGGCATATTAAACAACAGTTTGCTTTGGCTTAACCTGGCCAAAGTTAAAATTTCAGAGCCGAGTCCTCAACTACATTCCAGATATTTATTTCATCAAGCTATGATGATCTTGTCCTTTATAATCAATTATGAGAGACAGGATTTCGAAAATCTTCTTTTTTACAGAAGACATTATAATTTTGAGAAGAATATTTGAGTTTGACAGAGAATTCACATAATTTTAAGGTCTGATATATAAATTGTCGTTTGATTTTGTGAATGGCAATATATTTTCAAGTAACAGATAATTTTCTTATTTTGCCACTGTAGTGAGGTTATATTGAAATGAATTGAGGATGGGCTACGGATGGCTCCAGCAGGAGTCCAAAAGTTCAGAAGACAAAACTGGTCCTGGTGACCGACCCAGATTGGATCCTGCAACATTATCATGGGATATGTATATTTGCCTTCGTTTGTGAAATGAATTAATTATTTAATTTGATTCACTGAGATGCAAATTTTCCTATAAGTTCCAGTTGGTTAAAAATGAGTAGTGTTGAGATGATTTTTCTTTCAGTTTGGTTATTTTTCAGGTAATCCACTTTATTTAAAAATATTTAAGCCTTCCTTGAATTTTTGGGAGGTTCCAGTAAAGAAGAGCAATTCTTGTATTCCAAGTAACAGAGAGTTTTACACTCTGTCTTTTCACCTTTTCCTTCATGCGCACAGCTTTAAAAGGACACACATGCAACAGTGAGGGATGAAGGCAACAATTGGCTAGCCTGCCAAATCAACTTGGTAATCAATGAGGTGACAAATATTGTAGCCAGAATGTCCTCACAACACTGAGCACATAAATTGAAAAAAATGGCAAGTAACAGATTTCAAAATTGCAACAATAGATAATTTATCTAGCCAAATTATCTTGGGGTTTATGAATGTAGATTTATTCTTTCTTTTATTCAGAGTTTTGTGGGCTATTTCCAGCAAGTTGCCCTATGGTGTGATAACTCCATTGTTGGGGCAAAGCTCATTTAATAGGTTTTTGTGTGTGTGTGTGTGGGGAGGGAAAAGGATAGTGCTTTGGCTCTTGTCTTTTATTATAAGATCAGTGGGGTGCACATTAAAGGCTGATTAAGAAGCAGAAATCCAATAACTGATTCATATTCCACATGGGAGGAAAAATTCCTATGTGCTATATTGGCCATGAAGTTACAAGGATTTACTTAATTTTCTTCTGTTTTATGATTTGGATTGTTGTTTCTTGCTTTGATCTGCATTAGTTTCCTTTTGTGGAGGTAAGTATATACTATTAAGAATATTCTTCCTTTGTCTTTTGCAGTTAGTCAAAGCTAGGGCTCAATGTGGAAATCTTGCACATTGACTTTAAAATTAGGCATTTTACTGAACAGCTGTAATTAGATTAAAGCAAAATTACTTGTCCATATATCTGTCTAATTTTCTTTAGAATTTCTTTAGACTTTAGAAATTATTTCAAAAAGCATTTGTTATTTATACACATGTAAGTGTCTTGTCCCATCCAGCGAAAGGATTGTGCAAACTGATATATAATACAATGATTAGATGGTGTGCTTAGATGGTATGATTAGATATCTGGCCACTGCAATAAATATCAATTTGCACAATACTTTTAGTGACTGTGCAGCTTTTTTTTCTGTTTTGTATTGAAATGCAAGCAAAATTTGTGAACTGGAAAAGGTCATTTCTGTGACTGACTTGGAAAGAGTCCATTTGCAGATTAAAATATAGTTTTATGCATTTGTAATTATGCTTTCACTTGCACAGGCAGAACCAATTGTAGTCCTGCCTAGTTTGGTCATCATTTTGAGATTAATATATGCTAACATATATTGGCCCTCAGGTACAACATAATGAATTCTTCAGCTAGTTTTCATAGGAGATTGTATATCCAGTTACCAATTATGATTTTTTAAACATCTGCACAATCAAAAAAGTAATTGGAAGTAAGATTCATAGGGATTGCCTGCACTAATTGGACAAACATACCTACTCTAAACTGAGTCCAGATTTCTTCCTATATCATAAGAAGGATATAGTGTTCCTTAGTTAAAGGTCCTATTAAATGGACTAAATTGTGGTCCAGAGAATTAAAGAGAAACATGGAAATGGCAAAATAGTAATGCTAATAACAAGAATAAGATAGAGATCTTCAATGAGAAGAGCAATTTTATTTCTTAGAATTTCTATATCCCCACACACTGCATTTCACTACATTTCAACAATGTTTTTTTCTCAAGGAATTCTTATCTGAGAACTAAAGATGGTAAATGAAGAATGGAAGATAATTCAATCTCTTAAAATATTCCCACTGCTGATTTATTGTACTTTAGGAAAAGATTCCTCATTTAAGGGAAATGAAATTATCTTTGCTCAGAGTTAAGCATGTTTGAAGCTTCGGTGATGCAGTGGTTAAAGTGCTGTACTGCAGGCCATTTCTTCTAACTGTCAGCTTCCTTCAAGTTGGCAGTTCAAATTCCATCAGGCTCAAGGTTGACTCAGCCTTCCATCCTTCTGAGGTGGGTAAAATAAGGACCCAAAATTGTTGGGAGCAATATGCTGACTCTGTAAATCACCTAGAGAAGGCTGTAAAGCACTATGAACTGGTATATAAGTCCGTGCTCTTGCTATTAAACAAAATCCACAAGTTTGAAATCTCTGCTTATCAATACCTCTATATCCAGTGGTGGGATTCAAATAATTTAAGAACTGGTTCTCTGCCCTAATGATTTCTTCCAACAACCAGTTCACCAAAATGCTCAGAAAGTTAACAACCAGTTCTCCCAAACTGGTGCAAACTGGCTGAATCCCACCACTGTTTATATTCATTCCTTAATAGCAGCAGATCAGCATTAGCAGTGTTACCTATTACTTTTAACCACCCAATCTATAGACATTAATGCAGCTGATCAAACTGGAAGGTTCAATGAATCTCTGAAGGAATAGAAGCTGATACAACTAATGGCATAGTACAAAGTTAAACATGATGTTGTACAAAACTGAATGCATATTTAATATTAATGTGTACTTGTTTACAAATTTAAAAAAATGAAAAACCATGAATGGGTATATAAATGTGGACATCCTTCCAAATTTCTTCAGTGCTGCTTAATTTTTAACAATACAAAGTTAAGAAGTTTCAAAGTGATGGTTGATTTTTTTAGATAGGTTTAGCTAATTCTGCAGGTGAACAAGTAACTTTAACACAGTCAATCTCTTAGGTTGTGATTTTTAGTCCCAATTTTCAAAAGCACAGGCTTCTTTCAGGGATAATATGAGCATTTGAAAAAGAATGAAAGGAGTATTGTACAGTAGAATAGCATAGAATAGAATAATAGAATAGAATAGCAGAGTTGGAAGAGACCTTTGAGGTCTTCTAGTCCAATCTCCTGCTCAGGCAGGAAACCCTACATCATTTCAGATAAATGGTTGTCAATCTCTTCCTAAAAACTTCCAGTGTTGGAGAATTCACAATTTCTGGAGGCAAGTTGTTCCATTGTCAGGAAATCTCTCCTTAGTTCTAGGTTGCTTCTCTCCTTGATTAGTTTCCACCCATTGCTTCTTGTCCTGCCCTCAGGTGCATTGGAGAATAGTTTGACTCCCTCTTCTCTGTGAAAATCCCTGAGATATTGGAATGCTGTTATCACTGTCATTACAAAGCAGGGGCAAGACTTAAATTATCTAAATCCATTTGACATTTAATATTGTTAAGAAAATGAAATTACATGAAACTATTCAGCTGAAAGAAGTCCAAGAAAAGTATCTTCTTCCAAAATGATGAGATCTGTAAAACAGAACATATAGAATACTGCAAACAACCTGCTGGAAAGTTTAGCTGAACCTGGTATAAGTGTTCACAGGTCAGCGCAGTTAAATGTTTAAGCTGTTTAAACAAGAATAATCTGCATGACTGATAATAGAAGGAAACTAAATCTCATCACAAAAGTCATCATCTACGTTATAAAAAGCAAACCTTGAAAAGTCTAATATATTTTGGAACAAAGTGATATCTGATAAAAATGAACTGTTTATCCACAAACATATTCACCAAGATGCATTTGGAGATTAAAAAAAAAAAGCAAAGTCTTTAAAAGAAAAGATATCTTGCCAACTGTTACAGACAGTAGCAGCTGTATTATGTTTTAGATTTCTCTGGTAGTGGTAAGGGAATATGGAACAGATGAAAGGGAAAAAAATCAATTAAATATCAGCATGCAGCTTATAGAAAAGATTGGCTATTTTAGCAAGACTAAATGAATGAGTTTTTTTGAATAACAGTCTCCAGAATTGTTACTGAAAATCTGGGCAGAGATGCCAGACATGCAAACATATTTAACAGCATTTCTGAATCAAAAGAATTCTGCAAAGAAAAATGGGAAAAATCCAAAAGCAAGAACAAAATGGTTCTTAATTGGATACCGGAAACATTTGGAAGCTACTATTTCTGCCAAAAGACATATTACAAAGTACTGAGTAAAATGGTTTTCAAAGTTCTACATCAGTCATTCATTTTTAAAAAATCAGAATCTATAAACAACTGCTAATTGAACCGCAAATGGAAACAGAACAAGGCTCCTATCAAGGAAATAATTCTTCTGGTCCCTATTCCATTTCCCAAAATTGCTATATATACAGCTGAACCTTTACCTTAGCTTACCTTAGAACTTTTACCTTTAGCTAAGGTAAATCAGTATATATTGCTGGTCATATATTATGCAACAAGTTACCCTTAAGGCAATTCCTTGCATACAGGAATTGCAGGAGTTGTTTCAAATGTTTAGGCTATTTAAAAGAATTGGTGTACAAATAAGGAGTCATATTAATCAAGTCCCAATCCAGTGTTCAATCTGCATTGCTGAAGCGTTCTTATGTAGATCTGTGGATTAAAACCCCCTTTTCATTCTCAAATGGATGGTATAACCAAGAGATTGGACACTATAAAACAAGTTCATTTAGTAGGTACAAGACGGCTTTGGAATACTTTCACTAAAGACTCTTTCCAGGTATAAAAGAGTCATGGGTTCCATATAAATCAGCCTTTTTTGGACTAGCACACAGGAGAAAGCCCAAAGAGTGTTGGATGTGGTAGAGGAAAGTTGGATCAGGAAAGTCTCAGATCCAAAGAACCTGGTTGAGCGAAGGGGAAAAAAATTAAGCAGAACCAGAAATTAGTACAGGATGCGTAGATGTAAAGCTTTAGAAATAGAATGAAATGAAATGAAACTTTGTGGTTGAGTTAGGAATGCAACTGGCAAATTAGTTGGTAAGGCCCATTTACTGTATGGCAGAAGATGAAACTTGTGAAGTATAAAATATTCCATCATGTAAAAAATTTAAGAAAATTGCTCAGGAGAGAAAAGAGAGCTATAGTGTTGGGAGTTTTCAGAAAAAAAAATAGCAGTGTAAGTATGTAGCTGTTTTCCAGACACAGCTATAGAACATATTGAAATCCAATCTTACCTTCATAGAAAGCAGATTCAGAAACATTCCTAGAATTTAAAGACATGCTCCTAACAAGCCAGGAAATAAGGTACAATATTAACATCACATAACAAAACCAAAGAAGCAAGGAACTTATAAAATTTCAGAAAGAGTCAGAGAGCCCATAAAGAAACACAAAACATGCTGCAGTTAAATGTTAACTGATCATCCTGCAATGAGTAGTCTTCAGCTCAGTGTTAACATTTAAACCAACTAGATATTGTGTAGACTTAAGCTATTTAATTAGGTGACCAGGTTTGATGGTTGCCCTGTGCCCAGAATAAATTATATGCTGGATCAGATAATTGGGCAAAATCTAATTATTGATTTTTATATTCCAGTAAGGGCTTCTGGCTAATATTGTTAGACTAAACCTCCAGAGATAAAACAATCTTTTCTCCAAATCACAGGTGATTCTTATTCCTTTTGGTTGTACTAGGATACCTGCAATCTTCCAGCCATTTATGTATAACATTCCTGCATATAGAGGAAATTTTGTGAAGCTCAGCAGGACAATATCTTTATTTATAGCAGTCCTTAGGAAGAATTTGTGCAGTAATTACAGGATGTTAAAGGATGTTTCTGTGTTAAAGCAGTACACTTAATTA
The DNA here is from genome assembly GCA_004320025.1 of Laticauda laticaudata. NCBI lineage: Eukaryota > Metazoa > Chordata > Lepidosauria > Squamata > Elapidae > Laticauda > Laticauda laticaudata. The sequence goes on along the minus strand of BHFT01073823.1, from coordinate 1,817 downwards.
TCTATCAAGCCAAAAATGTCATTTGGGATTTTCTGAGTTGTAGTGTCTGAGCTATAAATCCAGAAAACTAAATAACTAAAGCCAGGAAAAAAGTAGATACAAGGTATTTAATTGGATGCATCTTCTGGCCATGGAGAAAGAAATAAGATTGTTCTTGGGAATTCTATGTATAGTTTTTGCCTTATTTTTACAACAAAGCAAAAGCCCTTGTATGTTTAACTTTAAAGAGATAATCTAATAAATTCACACACACTCCTGAGTGAAAAAAAAAAGCTCTTGGAAATTAAAGACTTAGCCATCTTTACTAAGGAAACCCTACTAGGACTCAATATTTTATCTTCAATTTATTTTGCCTGTTGATGCATTTGATGTGGCATTAACAGCTATGTTAGAGCAACAATGGATTCATTGTGGAACATCCTGTTTTTATCTTTTTTTAAAAAAAGAAAAGCTCTTAGCACAGAAAAAAATATACAGCACCATTGAGAAGGAAGTATATGATCTGAAATGGACAGGGAAAAATCAAATATTATTTGTGGGGTTATGAATTCACTGTATCACAGGCTACCAGCTATTCATAGGTTTAGAAAAGGTGAAGAGCATTAACAAAAACCTTGCATACTGGTACCTGAACCTGCAATAATACAGGTTGGTGTTTGAACATCAGTGAAGGAAATAACACCCAAGTTGCTGGCTGTCTCAATAGGGAACTGATCTAAAGCTTCCCACCTGTAATTCTGATCTGAGAAACCTGTGAAAGATATGGAAAAGCTGCTCAGCTCTTTCTTTAAAAAGTAAAAGGAAAGAAGTATGTGACAGTGTGCAGAAGTCTCTGCCTTTCTGTTATATATCTTTGCTTTAGTTTAATTGTTAAATAGGACCTGAGAATAGGTGACAGAATTATGTTTCTCCTCGGAAGACTTTTTCTATAGGGGAGTGGCTCTTGAGCTGGCAAAAGAAGGTAGAGTTTTGAAAAGCAAAAGGGAAGAAGAACTAAGGTGACATGGTGGCTGTCAACCCAAGATATATCTATGCAGTGTTGGCCAGGAAATATTAGTTAGTGCTTTCAGTAAACAGTGTTGATCGCTGGGGATCTGGAGTTGTACTGGGCAGTGTTCCCCTACTGAAGAATTCTTGGTTCAAAGACAGCAAAAGAAAGACAAAATGGAGCATTTGTAGGTGGGATGATAAGACACTCCTGAGGGACAAAACTTCCCCAGGGAAGTAGGTTCTAGACAACAGAAAGAGGAAGCCACTGAAAAAAGTTAAGTATCAGCCCAAAAGAGATAGTGTCTGCCAGTATCTTTAGCCCTTTTCTGAATTCTAAGTAAAGGCATTGAGAAATGTTCAGTTAACATTATAGCTTTCAAACATTTTCAATAAGAAAATATTTTCCTTTGAAATGTTTCAAGCCGCTGTAGTTATCTTCCAAGAAGGCAGATAAAAAAGGGAATGGGCTGTGCCAGGAAAGAGCATGAGAACCAAAAGTAAATGCTTCATGATGGTTCTTCAAAGAAGAAAAAGTATCAAAAAGTGTTTTGCACTGTACCTTGCATCATATCTTGTGAACTCATAAAATCCCATGACCACATACTTTCAGTTTTACCTTTTCTTAGAAAACATGACATAAATGATGAATAGCACTTTATCTAAGAATAAGGACAAATGTAGAAATCATAGAGATTTCTATGATGAGAACAGGTTAAACATATAAGAATGTTCCTATTATATGCATGTAAAGTTAAAGGCCCAGTCCCACTGGCCGACGGACGCAAAACGTATGCATAAAGGACACAGCGGACGAGCAAAATTTTGGG
>BHFT01073817.1:0-22707 GCA_004320025.1 Laticauda laticaudata | reverse complement strand
CTTCAATATATTACGACAGCTGGAACTGCTGGTACAAATGGATAGACCAAAGATAGATTTCACACTAAAAGGCAAAAAAGATATGATAGAAGCATAGTCGTGATATACAGATTTATGTAAGGATTAATTGTATATATGGCATAAAATAAGGATAAAGAGGAGGTCTCACAAATTGTTGAAGATGAAAATGTTTTTAATTGTTTTCTATCTTTTTCTTTCTATTCTTTTTTTTTCTTATTTTCTTTTTTCTCTCTTACATTTATGTATGTGTTGGTGGTCTATTTTAATTGTAAAATCAATAAAGTGTATTTAAATTTTTTTTTTACATCCAGCAAAAGTAAAGTCACAATGACACCAACATGACATCATATACATTATGACATCAAAACACGAATACGAGATAAGGGCATTATGACATCTGCTTTAAGTATAAAAATAATGGGATTTGCACAATGAAATGCAAATAAAAGACCTGGTAAATGTATCCATACATTTTGATGGTTTAGACTGAACCAGTAATGGTTTGAACTAAATTAAGCCAAATCAGCAGAGAATTCTGTTTATAAAAGTGCAGCAATTTGCCACTGCCTTTGAAACAAAACACAATTGAACTCAACATCTATAGGAATATATATTTGTCATCAGAGTTAATTTAGGGCAGGCATTCTGGCAATTTGCACAATTAAATTCAGAAGTATCACTTTTTGATGGGGAGACCTAATATAACTGCTGCTGACAGTGATTAACCATTCCAAGGCAAATACAACTGTTGAACAACTGAAATTTATGTCTCGTTAAAATAATTTTGGGTTCAAGGCATCTTTGGCTATTAATTCACATCTATATTTCATGAACTGAGAAGCTAGAAATGAGTAAAATTTTACTTAAAATCCAGAGCTTGATTTCTTTCCTTAATGGCAACAGGTATTTTATTCCTTGGGGTGCTAATGAATGACTTATGGGAAGGATTAAAAATGATGAAAAAGAAGTAAAAGAGAAAGGAAATTACACTCTGATCAAGTAAATAAAGAACTGGAAAAGAACACAAAAAGCAGCACATAAACCCTTAGTAAGACCACACCTAGAGTACTGCATCTAGTTTTGGTCACTGTTCCTTCCGGAAAAACACGAGGTAGACCGGCTATGTCTTTATTTCAACTATATACAGCAATGGAATGTTTTGGCTCAAGCCGCGGCAGCCTTTATATACAGGCTTTGCCTACCGGGCTGTAGCCAATGGCAGTTAACTTGATTTTGCCACCTTTCGGCGTTCTCCTGGATTGGTTCTTAGTGAACCAATCCATGCAGGCCTTTTCTGGCCATCACATTTGAGACATTTTGGAGTATACCATTTTATACAGAACACCCTCACCCCTGTTTAGTCCTACGTGGGTGAACATAGTCGCAGCAGGTAGGTGGGGCTTCTTCTGAACTCTACTGGACTTGCACAGTTCATTTTCGCTGAGACCTTCAACCGGTTTCAGATGGGGTTTCTGTCTCTCCGGCTCTTCTCCTGGTACCGCCTGGAAGGTGAGTCAGCCATTTTGTACCGCTTGAGTTTGCTCAGGCCGGTAGTTTTGCCTCTCCCTCCTGGCTTTCCCCGGGCCAGGTCGAGCTGGCCTTGGCTGCCCTTCCAGGATGGGTTTTCTCTTCATCTGGAATTTTTCCCGCAGGCTTCATCTAACCGTAAGTGTTCTTTTTGTTCTTTTGGATTGGGTTAGATGTTCTGGATTTATTTTAAGAAGTTTTTATTATTATTTTGTTGTATTCCCCCCTCTTTGGTTTTGTTTTTCTCGATTTTTATTATTTGGTTGTGTATTTGTATTTCATTCAATATTTCGGATGACGCTGGTCTATGTGCACTTCCATTCTGCCATCGTCTACTGGTTAGGGCGGTAGGACCGGGCCCTGTTTATTTTGGTGTCGTGGCTGGAAGCCATAGAGGGTCCTTTGGTGAAATTTTTTGTGTAGACCTAGGTCCCGATTTCAAACAGCAGAAATGGCTGGAGGAATTGGGGGCTCTTTCCAAAGTGTAGTTTGGATGTAACCTATCTAAATGTGACCTAAGTTTTTCTTCCCATTAACAATTCGTACTGGCTCTTGTTTAGTTAACAGGCTGGGTGATATGTTGGAGGGTGGAGTAGATGGTTTAATTTTATCCTGGAACATCCCGAGGTCTATTTTTTCTAAACCTCTTTAGTAAACCTGACCTATTCTCTCGCCTCACCATTTGCTGCGGGTGGGCCGGGCGCAGTTAGTGCATGGCGGATACCTAGGGGAGGCAGATCAGCTGCTCAATTGTATAGTGGTTAGTTGAGGCCCGTTGTTGGACACTAGGACATCCGGCAATTCATGGGTTGCGAATAGTTTGTTGAGTTGTTTAATAAACCGCATCGGTTGTTCGTATGATGAACATTATTACAAACTTCCACCAATTTGAGTATGCCATCTCCGACAATCAAAAAAGGTATGCCCCTAGTCGGACCCATAAGTTCAATATGGATCCGAGACCAGGGGCCTCGTGGGGTCTCCCAGTCCCTTATGGGATGCTTTGGGTGGGGAAGGTCTGGTTTCTGGCATTTATGTGGCAAGTGCAACCCAGTATTCAATAATCCTTATCCTAAACCAGGCCACCAGACATAGCTCTATGCTAGGCTTTTTCAATTTTTACAATCACCAGGGTGGCCCTCAATGGAAGCCCATGCCAACACTCTAGTTCGTAATCTAGCAGGAATTATCACCGACACCCCACAATTAAACAGCCTTTTTTAATTGGAAAGTTCAGTCTGTTCTGGTCGGAAAGGTTAAAGTTTTCAGTTTTTTGTTTTTCCGGCAGCCTTTGTTACCTACCCATTTAAAATGCGGGCAAAGTCACTGTCTTGGCGTGGTCTCTTTGGCAAACATCATTTGCAGATAGTGGGCAAGTTCGGGGCATGTTTCTATTTGCAGGTGGTCATTGTGTTGGCGTCTGGGTCTTCCTCTGTTGTTGGCAGCGTGTTCAACTTAATGCGTCTGCATGGGAGATTTGTTTCCCGGGTCGAGTGTCAATTGTGTAAGAGTATGCTGCTAGAATTCTGACTCATCTAGTCATTCGCGGGGACAAAATGTTCGGTGTAGAGTTTGTTATTTCCCGCCAGAATTCCTAGTAACGGTTTATGTGTCAGCTTACAATGGAGATGTTCTTCCATAGAGGTTAACTCGGTGAAAAACGTTTCACCTCCGGCGACAATTGCCAGGGCTTCTCTGTCCTATTGACTATAAGTCTGCATTCTGCTTTTCGAAAGAGTTTTTGAGTAATAGGTTTGACGGGTGCCTCTCTCCCATCAGGCAATTGGGTGGCTCAGGATCATCCGACTCCAAACGGTGAAGGCGTCGCCAGGTGACCGTCATGAAGTGTGTTACTAACTGGATGAGAACGGTGTCTGGGTTAATAAATTTTTTATTCTCTGGAATGGCTTTTGGTTCTCTATGACCCAAGTCCCCAATTAGTTTTCTTATCCAGCAAACGGTGTAAGTTCTGCCTATCGTTGCTTTGTGGGGAGGAATCGTTATAGAAGTTTATTAGACCCAAAAATGCTGCAATTCCGTTTTTGTTTTTTTGGTTTGGTGGTAGGCATTCTCTAATAGCTTGACCTTTTTTTTCTGTAGGGTGTATCTCTCCGTCAATTAAGCAGCCCAGAAATTCGATGCGATCAAGTCATTAAACAGCATTTTCCTTTTTAACTTTCAGGCCGGATTCTCTAAATATTGTTTGCATTCTCTTAGTCTTTTTCTAGTTGGTCGTAATCTTTAGCCAAAATTAGGACGTCGTCAAAATATGGTACGATCCATTTTTATTCCATTTTAATAGGCGTTCCATGAGGCTTTGGAAGTTTTTTTATGCCTGGGGCAACGCTTACTCCCAATTGGTCTGTACATTTGAAAATGCCCCTCTGTGAGTTACTATTGTCTGTGCCTCAGCCCGTAATGGGTCTACTGGAAGTTGTTGGTATGCTTGTGGCTAAATCAAGCTTGGCAAAAAATTTCCTCCCCGAGGTGAATGTAATAAATGTTGTACGACTGGCACAGGGGTATGCGCTTTGTTGTAGCGCATTGTTCAGGGTAGCCTTGTAGTCTCCCAGATGCGTACCGACCCTCAGGTTTAACTGGTGTTCTATTGGCATCTCCCACCTAGCATGGTCAATAGTTCTAAGACCCTTGTCATTAATTTATTCAATGTTCATCTATTTTTTGCTTTTAACGCAAAGGGAACTCATCTGGCTTTTAACCTTCTAGGGCCCACCTGGGGTCTAAACTAAAGGAAATTGGGGGTCCCTGGTACTGCTAGGGTGCCATCAAAAACATCCTGGAACTCGTGAATCAGGCTTTCTTCCCAGTTGGTTGCGCTACTCGGCTCACTGCCCGGTCATCCGATGCCCAATGGTGGCGAACCATTCGATGCCCAGGGGCTGGGTCGGTTCCTCTGTCGACTATTGTTAGAGGCAGGACTTCAACGTGCCTGCTTGTAGGCGTCGGAAAATGTCCTATGTCCTACACAGGGATTCGATTTCCTTGGTAGTCCTTTAGAATTAATTTTTTTGTTTCTGGAGTTCTTTTAATTTGATATTTGGACCATCATCTGATTGTGTTCCAAGACACCAATTGACAGGAAAGATTTGAATCGACTTCCATCTCACAGGAGCTTCTCATTTTTCGATGATTTTGACTTTTTCACCGCTTTCCGTCTGAGCGCTTCCGATAGTGACAAGTTTGATGGGTCTTTCTCGATTACTGGCTCTTTGTTGCGCTCCCACTTTCCTCTGGCTTGCTGATTCAGTTTGGTGTTGTGGAGAGTTACCGTGTCTGTTAGGGCTGGTTATTTTTGCGATTCTACAAAGACTTTCTCAATGTGTCCCTCTTTTTCAAGCTCGGCAAAGCATTGGCAATCAAAGGAATCTGCAATGGCTCAAGGGTGGTTTCCTTTGCAGCTGGCGGCATTCCCGCCAGTTTCCCTTTTTTCGCACTTTTTTGTGGCGTACAGGCAATGGACGCTCATCGGTCATCATCTTCTGATTCTGATGATACGTCAAAATCTTCTGTGATGTGTTGGTGGCGGGAACTTGCTTTCTTTACTCTGGCTAGGATCATTCATCGTTATTCGCATTCATTTGCTTCATCGTGGCTGCTGAACTTTTCGCGGCTTCTGGCAGCTGTGGCTTTCTGCGATTGCTTCAGCCATCTGTTATATTGGGTTTATTTAGGAATTTTAGCTTTTGTAATTAGAGTCTTTTAGGGCTAGGACCAATCGATCTCGCATGGCTTCATCCTAAGTTCCAGGACTCTCACGCTCCCCCAGTTTGTCCGGAGGGCTGCCACAAAGTTAGTGATGGTCTCACCTTCTTTTTGGTCCCCTTCGGTAGAACTGTGCATTTGATGAGATTTGACACTACTGGTGCGTAGTGGGCCTTTAGCATTTGCCTGGAGGTTCAGGCCAGGTTCATTTGTTTTACGTCCTTTTGGGTTTCCGCCAATGCTTTGGCCATCTTGAAACACAGTTGGTCCCACAATGCGTTTCGGAAAACAGCCTCTACGCTGGTCTGAGATTCTTCCATTTTGTTGCTTTCTAAATACATTTGAAAACGGTCTATGTAGGGGATTCCCAATCCTCTTCATTGGGAATTGAAGGGTGCGGGTGGTGCATTATTTCCAGCCCATTGCTTCTAGCCTGATTTCAATTTGCCGCATGGCATCAGTCTCATATTTTAGGAAAGATCCATGTCCTCGTTGCCAGTGTTCCGTCCGGAAAAACTGCGAGGTAGACCGGGTTCCAACAGCTATGTCTTTTATTTCAACTACTATACAGCCACGGAATGGTTTGACTCAAGCCCCGCGGCAGCCTTTATATATGGCTTTGGCCTGCCAGCTTGTAGCCAATGCAGTTACATTGATTTTTGCCGTCTTTCCGTCGGTTCTCCTGGAAATTGGTTCTTAGTAACCAGTCCATGAAGGACTTTCTGCCAATCACATTTTGAAGACACATTTGGAGTATACCATTTTATTAGCAGAACAGGTCACCATACTATAAAAAAAGAATATGTTGAAGACTGTAGATAAAGTACCGAGAAGAGAACCAAGATGATTAGGGGACTGGAAGGCCTAAATGTATGAAGAATGGTTACAATAAACTGGGCATAGCAGTTCTAATGCAAAAAGGACCAGGGGAGGGAGTCAAGTTATTTTCAAGGCACTTGAAGTACCAGACAAGGAATAATGGATGGAAACTGAATAAGGAGAGATTCAACCTAAAATAAGGAGAAACTTTCTGACAGTGGGAAGCAATCAACAATGAACAGCTTGCATTCAGAAGTTGTGGGAGCTTCATCACTGGAAGCTTTTTAAGAAGAGACTGGACTGCCATCTGTCAGAAATGATGTAGGGTCTCTGCTTAGGTGGGGGGTTGGACTAGATGACCTATAAGGTCCCTTCCAACTCTGTTAATCTGTTAATCAGTGGATAATTCCTGCCCTGAATGAATCAACATTAAATGTTTTTCAAATGTCTGTTCCAATAATGGTATCAGTATGCATCATGCTTTACAGAGATTTCAATGAGACGTGCTACTGGGCCTAAAAGCTTACAATCTAAATTTTGACATAGTCCAGCAGAAGAAGAGGATAGAAGGTAAACAAAAAGCAATAGATGCTTCTTGCAGCTTTCAATGCTTTGGCTTAAGAACAAAATGAATTGTTACGTTGACAATGGGAATGAGATACCTGATCAAAGAGCTCACAAAAAAAGTTGCTTTGGGGAATGATCTGGTGAAAATAGTACAATTCCAAGCAGAAGCAAAAGAAAAATAATGGACTCTTTTGAGGAAGCAGAGGGAGCTTATGATAAGTGGGACTTGATAGATGAAGCTGCAAAGACCCCATATAGCAGGGGTCTTCAAACTTGACAGCTTTAAAACTTGTGAACTTCAACTCCCAGAATTCCTCCTCCAGTCATGTTTGCTCAGGAATTCTGGGAGTTGAAGTCCACAAGTCTTAAGCTTGCCAAGTTTGGGGGACCCTGGCATATAGGAACTATTTTTATATGTTTTTTATAGCTTGTGGTGGTTGTGTTATATTGGGTGGAGGCACATTTGATGAAATTGCATGGATATCCATATTGTTGGAAGATGTCGTACATATGTATGATCTTTTCCCCTTTTCTGGTGTTCAGGGTTGCTGCTGTGTGTTTGTACCTGTCTAAATAGTGTTTTTGGAAGGCAAGGTTTGTTTTGGGAATATAAGACAGGCTGTGAGTCACAAACAACTTGCTCTATAAGAGATGATACTGTCTATAATGGGGTCTTTCCAGTTGGGGGTTTCCACTAATGTATGTCAGTAGCTGCTGCTTGAAACAGTTCTTTACATTGTAGATTCTGGCATGTTATAGGCTTCAACCTAATGTCAAAAGTATGTTGCTTTGGACTCAACTTCTATCTCTGATGCAAGAACTGGTCCTTTCTAGTGTGAGATGTGGAAACAGGTTGGAAGAGTGTCAAAAAGAAAGGAAGAAAGGAAATAAATAACCTTGTAATTCCAGTTTACCATTTCTTACAATTAATAAAGCATTTGTAATGAGTAGTCTTTCTCTATATAGATGTTACCACTTTTAAGCTTATTTTTTTAAGATGAATCACAATTTGTGTGTGTGTCACACACACACACACACACACACACAATAACAGATTTTATTTGCTTTATTATTTCATATTATCTTTCTGTTACTGTTGTTGAGGGCAAAGTTGTGGGGTAGGGAAGAGAAGGTTAAAAAAGAAAAGTAAATAAAGATCTAAGTAAACAAGCAGCTGAGAATGCCTAAGAATTGAAGGAATAATGGGAGGAAGAGAACAATTAAGAAAGGAAAACAAACTCATAGTTCATTGTGTGCTGCCTGAAGAAAGAAATCTTGCTGGCAGGACAAAGGCAGTTTTGTGCTAAATAGGCCTGTGTTTCGATGATAGCTGAGAGATAAATGTAATGTGGAACTTGGCACAAAGGAACAGAAGCCAGCCCAGCTTCTGGAATCACATCTCCTTCAGTGTTCATTGTGCAGAAACAAAAGAATCATTTAAAAGACCTGGTAAATGGGCCCATAAATTTTGCTGGTTTAGACTGAACCAGTTATGTTTTGAACTAAATTAAGCCAAATCAGCAGAGAATGCTGCTTAAATAAATGCACAACTTGCCACTGCCTTTGAAACAAAACACAACTGAACTCAGCAGCATCTATAGGAATATATATTTGTCACCAGAGTTAATTTAGGGTGGGCACCTGGCAGGAATTCAGAGATGTCAGGAGCTACAGGAAGGAAAAGCCAGCTCAAAGGCTGTGATTCTAAATGTAATACCTCCTCCAGAATTAACCACTGGTTTGTATTGTAAGTGAAAGATCTGCATTTAACAAAAATGAAAAAAAAACTGATTAATTATACAGTCAGTCAACAAAAGTCATCACAAATTTTATCACAATCAGAGTGCTGGACTTCTTGAATGATTCTATAGTGCCTCATTTAGAGCCTGTTTGGTGTAAGTATCATGGTTCAGGTACCATGCTAGGAACTGAGGATATTCTGAGTTCCAATACTGCTTTAGGCGTGGAAACCTGCTGGGTGATTTTGGACCAGTCTTTCTCAGCCCTAGGAAGAAAGCAAGGGTAAACTTCACTCTTAAAATCATGCCAAGAAATTATAGGGACCAGTCCAATAGTCAACGCTGACTCAAAGGCACAGGGGTAGTTGGTGTCTGCTGGTGGTTGATGGAGCTTGAAAGCAGAGTTGGACAGTAGCGAGGAGGTTGTGGAGGAACCTGGGCCAAACTTGGAGGCTGAGGAGGGCTCAGATGAGGGCTTTGTATCAGAGGCAGGGACTGGGCCTGGGCAGTCTGGCAGTCAGCAGCTGCCTTCAGACTCAGACAGCAGTGAGGTGGGGGAGTTTCTGGAACTGGTTCCCAGCCTGCGCATGTGCAGGGCTACCAGAAGACAAGAACAATTAAGAAAGTAGGGTCGACTCAGGAGTAAGGCCAACCTCAGAGATGATTGGCTCCTCCCATAGGACATAAAAGAGGAGCGAACGGGACGTGAGCTTTTGCAGGAAGCAATTAGTTCATCTGGTCGATTCAAGCTTTGAAAAGTTCTGTTTGACTCTGTGTCAAGTTTGACCTTACCCTGCATTTGGCAATTAGTTCTCTGGCAGCATTCCATGTGCAATAAGGTGGGTGTTTATAAACATTCATCTGAAAGACTGTTTGTGAAGCCTTGCAGGCTGTGGGTGAACGTACTTCTTAGCTGTGGAAATAAAAGAGGAACTAAGATTGTGTTTTATGCTTTTTAAGGAAGCCTAGGTCAGAACAGGGGGAAAAAGTGTCTCATAAGGCTATTTTCTTCGTAAGAAGGCTCATTGAAAATTACCCCCTGAGTCATTTTTTTCTTGTTTAAATTACTTATTAAAAAGAAGCAGATATATGCATAAATATTATATGTTATAGAAACTATTTTTATAAAGCAATATAAGATAAAATATAAATCATTCAATTGGAAGAAAACCTCACTTTTTGTGCATACACATGTGCGCACACACACACACACAAACACACAATGTAAGTATTAGTAAACAGAAAAATAAGTGATAAAAAAGGAACTCAACATTTAGACTTATTGCATCCTTCGGGCAATCTCTTTCAGAATAATTGGACTTTATGACATTGCTATTGCATATGGTAAGACATTCCAATATGATTTTTATAAGTCCAACAATTTTCTGAATATGTATTATCTATTTCATCCAGTATAATTAGGGTAATGTACTAACAGAAAAACACCTTAACATCCATTTTCTCTTGGCATATTATTTGCAGTGATGTGTCTTCCACTAATATTCCCATTGTTGCGTATTACTTGCCCTTTTGAGTCCTGCATTCATTTGATCCTGCAATCTTTAATATGAAATATCTGAACCATATTCCAATAGTTACTAATATAAATTCTAGACCATGTTATAATTATTTCTGTCATGTCTCTGAGCATACCACCTTTTCCTTCTCTATAATTCCTTCCAGATTTTTTCATTTGGGGATACTTATGTCAGGAAAGGACTTCTGACCATTGTAAGGACAGAATTACGAATGAATTCAGTTTTCTTTGGTTGATAATTAACTTTTGCAAATTCCAACAGTTTTCTCTCTATTGATCATTTTTAGCATGTTCTTCAATTAAACTTTGTTTTTCACTTGTTGATGATTTTTTCAGTTCAGAGACTTGAGTCATAAACTCCTTTCCTGAGGGCTCCCAGTAGTACCCAGTTCCCAATCCTGAGGTCTCTTTTCATTAGCAGTTGTCACGTTAGAATAAAATAATTCCATAAAACGGTTTAATGTGGCACTAAATTTCTTCTATAGTGTCATTAACTTGGAAGTGATTTTATACCTAAATAAAAGCTGAAACATTTCATAATTTTCTAGAAGATATCATGGCATTTAGGTAGAGGTGGTATTCAGTTCTGTAGTAATACAGAACTGTAGTAGGTTCTGACCAGTTCTGGAGAACCGGTAGCGGAAATTTTGAGTATTTCAGAGAATCGGCAAATATCATCTCTGATTGGAGATTTTACAATATCCTTCCCCTGCCATGCTCACTAAGCCAAGCCCACAGAACTGATAGTAAAAATATTGAATCCCACTACTGCATTTAGGTCATCAATAGAATCTGAATTTTTTCAGGTTTTTAATTCAAATGAAATAAAATTCATTTGACCGGTTAAGAATATTTTAAAATATAGGGTATATAAAGGTTTTTTTAAAAAAAATCGGGCTTTTAGTTCAAAACATTTCAACCTATTCCCTCACATATTAACTCAACTCATAAAATTATAGCTACCAGTCTTCCTGCATGAAAAGAAACAGAATTTATTCCACGCTAATTACACAGTTCAGTCACCATTTGTGAGGCAGGCTAATGAAGGGCTATAATTTCATGCCCAGGGAACAACATGGGGACAAATGTCCGATACCAAATGGATCTTCATGTTTTTATGTGTAAATATTAGCTTCAGAAACACCACTATGAAAATACCATTATTAAACTAAACAACAGTAATTTGAACTACTTGTAGCACTTATTATAGTTAGAATGCATGCTAATTCTGAGGTGTTTTAAATTCACAGTCCCTTATAAAGATGAGACACACAGAAACTTCACACTGAGTGTCTTTCAAAAATGATGTGTTTAGTTTTCTGAGTGAGGATCCCCAAGTAGTCCAAATGGCAGGGCTGACATCAAAAGGTACAAAGGTATTTGTATAATATTTCTGGATCTGGAATTTCTCATTAAAGACAAAAGTGAATCCTTTGATATGACACAAGCTCCACTAACTTTGGAAACTGAAACAGAGGCTTTTGGAAATTTCATACTTGATTTCATACTTTTAGAAAGTTTTACCACTGAAAATGTGCATCTTCCAAAGTTGACCATTAAAGTCCAATATTAGATATTTTGGAGACAGAAATTGAAATTCTGAAATTGGGATAACTTGGGACACATATTTGATTTAAGGCCAGACCTGTACCTTATTGTCGCCTGCTTTCCTTCCATACTGGTATCAATTGTGATCTGCATTGTCTTTAAAATTGCTGGTTCCCACATTGGGAACTTTGCTGCACACTTGGGTTGACTTTAGTTCCTGTTCCTGCCCTCCCATCCATTAAGCATTGTGAGAGAGGTCTCCTGATTGGCCTTTTCCAGAGTTAAAATCCCACATCCACACAATAGTGTTAACTTCATTTGGATAGTTTTTGCACAAAGAGTTTTTTTTTTTGTTAACCTCTCATCATACCCTTTCTCTACTTGTTCATACACATGTGCATACATGCACCACATAAACCACTCAGATGCACAGGACAGGAATCCAAGCCTTGAAAGTGTAAAAAGAACTGGACTGAAACTGGATCATTACACAAGGAGCAAAGCACTCAATATATGAGCACTTGAGGAGCAGTTACCAAAAAAGAAATAAGTCGTAAGCGGAATAATGAGGGATGATGTGTATGTGTGTGTGTGCGTGTGCATGCGTGCGCATGCACATATGTGTGCATGCATACACATGTGTGTGAGGAGCATCAGAACAACAGGAGAACCTTGGGAAGCCTTTATTGACTGAGGCTACCATTCCCAAGCACATTCAAGTTTCAACAGGTAAACTGTGACCAAGCTAAGTCCAAAAATGCTAGAGAATTCCTGGAAGTCTGGCACTCAGACAAATCAGTCATCAACAAGCACATAGTGATAAACAACATTTGCATGCCATTCAAAAGAGACAATCAACAAGCCAAAAATGGAACAAAAATACCAAAACACTTCCTCTCCAGGAGTTGACCCTGAGATAAACAAAAATTAACCTCAAGGTTAATACTAGGCCAACATTCAAGAAATAAACAATACCCAAATCAGCATGATTATATCTTGCAATGCTGTTTAGCAATGTCAACAGAAATGGGGACAGTACAGTGGGCCTTTTAAATATGTTTTTGCCACCATGGTGGAAAAAGAGATTCTTTCTACTGCCATTTCCCCCAGTATGCCCTAATAAAGCATTCCTCAATTTTAGAAAAGCAAAATGGCAACTAGTACTAGAAAGATCTTTGCTACTGCTTTGGCATGAGACAGGAAAAAATGAACCAGATCAAAACAAAAACACTTACTTTTATCCCATGCCTTTCATGATGATTATGATTTCCCAAAATATGTAATGAACCCTGTCCTCTAGGTTTTGAAATAATGTTTCCATTTGAAAAAGTGCCACCCTTTAGTTAGAAGGAAAGTAGAAACATGAGATTGTTAGTCTTTAAATAGAATTGATCATTTAGATCAAAAAAATAGGAGATAATAGAAGTCTGTACTTTGCATAATATAAATAACAAACAATGCAAGAGGAAGAGAAGATTAGTTTGAAGATTTGGCAAGAATTCTTGAAATTGTAGGATATTCTAAACAATAAAAAGATATGAGACTTCAAGTTTATTCTTACTGGAAATGAAATATATTAAAGATATTACAAACATTACAGTAAAATTATAGTGATGAGAAATTTTCTTTCATCAAGTAGGTTCATTCCTGGTGCACATTTAGTTGGATATTGTTCAAACTGAAGTGCTAAAGGAGTTCACATGGGAATTTTGTGCACTATGTAACAGAAATCTAAGTTTCAACTAGCTTTTCCAGACCTGAAATTGATAGTTCTTTGCTTTTCTTAATTTCATCCCCATCAGAGTTAGTTTTAATACTTTGAACAACTCTTAAGTAATTCTTTCTGCTCCCAAGGGTTTGCACCTTCAAATACATTATAGCATTTCATTTGTCATTTCCTAGTCAAGCTCTCTCATACATATTTAATTCCTTCACTCCAAATTAATTTTTAATTTCTTAATAATATTTCCATTTGTCTATATATCTTTCGGATTATAAAATACCTAGGTAGAAACTTAATTTCCGAGGGAGCAATGTTTGAGAATAAATAAGAAAAAGAAACAAAGGGAAAGTTTAACAAAGCTGCTTTATTATAGCATGATGTAATGTGGATTGAGCAAGTAAAAATAACTAATGAGCCATTCCACAAGTCCCTTAGTATATAGAAATTCTATTACTCTATTACTCTAGAGATGGTTTAAATATGAATACCGAGAACTGTGATCTTGATTTATAAAGAAGGTTGATGGCATGGATCCAGGAAAAGGATTAAATTATCTCTAAGGGAGAAATTATGCAACTATTTTGAAGGAGATGGTGGGAAGTGCATCTCTCTTAACAAAGCTACTGCTTAACTCAGCTCTCTTAGATAACTTTTGGCTTGTTTCCAGCCTGTTGTTTCCTGGTAAATTTGTTGAGAAGGTGGGTTTGTTTTTAACTACATAGCATTCTCAATGAGATTATCTGGATCCTTTTAAGTTAGGTTCAGGCAGTGGGGCCAAGACCATTCTGGTCACCTTTATAGATGATCTGTGACCAAAACTGAAGAGAGGTGCCATACCTTTCATTGTTTTATTAAATCTCAGCAATGTTCACTAACATCAGTCAAGGTGTTTTGGACCATATGCAAGGATTGGGAATTGGACCCACTGTTTTTGTAGTGCTTCCATTCTCATGAGCAGGTAATATCAATCATTTTTTTGGGGGGGGGCAGGAAAGATGAAGCCCTTGGGTATTCCAGTGTACCAGCCTAACTTTTTAATATGTGTTTGAAATTGCTAGGGGAAATCAACCATCTATTTGGGGTCTGGTATGATCAACATGTTAATGATTCTCAGCTTTACATCTTGACACCCAGCCAAGCAAATATATGATAAAATCCTTGATACAAATGGACTCAGTGCTTGGAGGTTGTGATGGACTGAACCATATTGAAATTTAATGCCATTAGGATTGGATTGCTATTAATACAGATGTTCCACCTTTTATTCTAGATAGGGTTGCATTTCTCTTTGGACACAAGGACAGTTCCCCCCCTCCCCATGCCATCATTCTGCTAAACAACTAATTCTCACTACACTGTCAAACTAGCTAGTAGGGCTATATTACTATTATCCTTCTCACCTTTTCTATTCCCATTCCTTATCTTCTTATGTCTATAACTTTGTTGCTTGTATCTTACAATTTATATTGGTTTTTTTAGTATTCTAGTATGATTAATGTTGATTGCTTATTTAATATCCTATGACTATCACTGAGTATTGTATCTTATGATTTATGGTAATATATTTTATGTTTGTAATTGTGATTTATCACTTGTTGCTTGTATGTACACTGACAGCCTATGCTTTGGAAACAAATTCCTTGTGTGTCTGATCACACTTGGCCAATCAAGAATTCTATTATTCTATTCCAGGGGTGTCAAGCTCAAGACCTGCGGGCCAATCCAGCCTGTGGGATGCTTAGATCTGGCCCATAGGGCTGACCTGGAAATATCAAAGGACTGGCCTGCGGTGCCTCTGCCAGCCAAAACAGTGGCCCATTTTCAGCCTCTACAGCCTCCTACACCACTCTGCTAGCTAAAAACAGGCCATGGGGGTCCCATGGCATGTTTTTGGCTGGCAGAATGCTGCAGGAGACCGTGGAGGCCAAAAACAGGCCATATGGGGACGATGTGAAGCCCCTGTGGCCCATTTTTGCCTAACAGAGTGCTGCAGGTGGCCATGGAGGCCAAAATGGACCACGGGGGACCTCATGAGGTGCCTTGTGTCCTGTTTTGGCCAGGAGCATGGGAGCCATGTGCGGCCACATATGGCCCTCCCACAACCTGTTTTGGCCAGCGGGGTGCTGCAGGAGGCATCCATCCCCCTCCACCCCCCCTTCCCCATAGGCTCACAGAGAAGAACTACAATTGTGATCTGGCCCTCGAACAAATCCAGTCTGACACCCCTGTTCTGTTCTGTTCTTGTTCTGTTCTGTGTTCTGGTTTGTAGCCACAGGGTGAGTCTGTGGCCTTTTCTTGGGATGGATTTAGGTTAATAGGACTAACATACATACTGGTATATACTTATGTATACTGTAAATATCCAGACTTTCATTAGATTTATATAAAAAGGCTGTCCCTTTTTGTAGCCTTACCAGTTATGTTTCATCTATGAAGAAGAATCTATTCTAGACTTAATAATGAAGTTTCTACTTCTCTTGAAATTTTTCGTACCAGCACTTTCTGTAAGTGGCCATTTTAAGCATTTTAGAGAAGGCCATGGATGAATTCTTCTACAACTGATCTTTCCAAGTTTTCTCAAAAAGTTTCTTTGTTTTTCCCCTATGAATTCTCATTATTGAAGAAAATGGAAAATCCAACAGGGACTCAAGATATTTTGTTGCTCTTGACAAAGGGCAAAATGCAGTTTCCATTTCCTATCAGTAATAGTGATAATAGCATAATGCTGGGCAGTTTGACAGGCAAGATCCCACTGACTTGAAAGAAATGGACCAGTCGAAAGGTACTGTGAACTTAAACTAATCTTAACTGCTAGTTGTACCCTTGGTTTTATGCTTGGTTATAAATCGTTGAGGAAATGCCAGTAGTCTGCAGCAAACCAAGCTGAAAAATCATAAGTTTTTTTTAAAAGGACAGAAACAACTAGCTCAAAACCACCCCATGAATTTCATAGCTAATAGTTCCAAGTTATTTTGTACTCATACCACACCAGCTGTATAATTAATGATAGAATATTTTCCTTTTCTTGATTATGACAGGATTTTTGTTTATAAGAATGCTCTGGATCAGTTTTCTGACTTATTAAAGGAGGTAGAAGCTGGCATTATTTATCCTCTGACATAGATGGAGTAAAATTGATAAATGCATCCAGCTTTGGGAGTTTTGGATATGAATCAGACTGGAAGTCCATTAGAAAGTTAACTGCTCTCTTTTTTATCCTCAGATCCATAAGCCCTGTCCCCAAATGGATTGAATGGAAATAAATGTTGCTGAAATCCAGCCATTTTGCTGCTGGCTTTCCAAACCATAAACTGAAGATGTTGGGGGGTTGGCTGGGGTGGAAATGTTTTGCTAAAAGAATCTCCTGTGTTCCAAAGGACACAATTTACAAAGGGAGTTGCAAATCAATCAGAATATGAACAGTATACTGTTTGAATACTCTTCAATATTTATTATATGCCATAGATTTTGGTCCTTCAGGTCTTTCAATGGTGCATTTATTGTTTACAACCACAACTGAATCCAAAATTTCTATTGCTAAGTAAAACAGTTGCTAAGTGAGTTTGCCCCATTTTACAACCTTTCTTTCTATAGTTGTTAAGTAAATCACTGCAGTTGTTAAGTTAGTAACACAGTTGTTAAGTGAATCTGGCTTCCCCATTGAGTTTATTTTTCAAAAGATCACATGACCCTGGGACACTGCAACTATCATAAATATATGCCAGGTGCCAAGCTTCTGAATTTTGATCGCATGACCATGGGATGCTGCAATTGTCATAAGTGTGAAAAATGGTCCTAAGTTACTTTTGTCAGTGCCTTGGTAACTTTGAATGATCACAAAATGAATGGTTGTAAGTTGAGGATTATCTGTACATAGGAATTCATTCACTTTGCCCCTGGCCATCTTGTCTTTTCTGCCATTTCTCTCACATTATAGACTTCTTCAGAGAGTAAAGTCTTTACATAATGTGTCTAAGGCATGATAATTTGGTCATTTGTACCAGTGGTGGGATTCAATTTTTTTTACTACCGGTTCTGTGGGCGTGGCTTGGTGGGCGTGACATGGCTTAGTGGGCGTGACAGAGGAAGGATACTGTAAAATCTCCATTCCCTCCCTACTCCTGGGGGAACCATTGGTTCTCCAAACTACTCAAAATTTCCACTACCGGTTCTCCAGAACTGGTCAGAACCTGCTGAATACCACCTCTGGTTTGTACCTCAAGTGCCAACTTTGGATTGTTTGTTTTCTTAGCTATCCATAGTATTCTCAGAAGTCTTCTTCAATGCCCAAGTTCAAACATCAATACACTTTCTATCTTATTTCTTCAAAGTTCAACTTTCACTTCCATAAAGTGTCACAGGGAAAATCATTGTCTGCACCATTCTCATATATGTAAATACAGACACATTGGCATAGCTGAATATCTTTTCATCTAGCAATAGCGATAATACTTAGACTTATATACCGCTTTATAGTGCTTTCAAGCCCTCTCTAAGCAGTTTACAGAGTCAGCATATTGCCCCCAACAATTTGGCTCCTCATTTTACCCACCTTGGAAGGATGGAAGGCTGAGTCAACCTTGAGCCTGGTAGGATTTGAACTGCCAAATTGTAGGCAGCTGGCTGCAGAAGTAGCTTGCACTACTGCACTCAAACCACTGTGCCACAGATGCTCCTTTCTTGACTGCTGCATACTATATTTCTTGACTGCTTTACTGTTTTACTGTTGATGATGATGATGATAATGATGATATTATCCATTTAATCCTATTCAATTCTCAGGAATTCTACCAGCTCTCTCCACATCTTCTTCTGTGGCTTCTTTCAGTTGTTTTATGCTCTGCCTGGTATTGGCTTTGAAAGTGTCTATGCACCTAGGTTTTTTTGGCGCTTTTGTTTTCCTTTACTGCTGTTTATCTGAGGTACAACTGTCTTTTCCAGTGAGTCTGATCGCATGACATGAGTAAAATAAGTAAGGTGAAATGTTGTGAGTTTGTTTTTCACCAATATGTCTGATTTTATATGTTCCAGTATCTACTTGTTTGTCACCTTTGGTATCCATGGGATGTTCAGGAGCCTTCTCTAACCACTATAACTCAAACAAGTTGATCTTCCTTATTTCTAGTTTTTTTCATGGTCCAATTTCACAACCATAGGTAGCTACGGGAAACATGATAGCATGGACTAATCTTCATTTAGTTGCCAGACTGATATCCTTGCTTTTCCATACTTGATTCATCTCACCATTGCTGTCCAACCCAATGCTATTTGACACTATTTCTGGACTGCATCCACTGCTTTGATCAATCTGCAATCCTATGAAAGTGAATTCTTGCATGTATTTGATCTCTTCATCAAAATCATTGTTCACTGTTATTTTGACATTTCCAATCCGCAGTTGTCATGAACTTAGTCTTTTTGATGTTCAGGAAGAGGCCAGATTTCTAGCTTTCTTCTTTAATCCTTTTTGATCAGATGTTTCAAGTCTCCTCTGGTTTCTGAGAAGAGAGTTATGTTATCAGAATATCAAAGATTGTTTATATTTCTTCCTCCAATTATTACTTTGATTTTTGATTCAAGTTCCAGCTTCCTTATTATCACTTTGCCTTATAGGTTAAATAAGAAAGGTAAAATAATGCAACCTTGCCTTACTCCTTTCTCTGTTTTGAACTGATCAGTGTCTCCATATGGTGTTCACACTGTGACTTCCTGATTTTTGTACAGTGAGTGCACCAACTTGACCAGATGTGTTAGCATACCCAAGTCTTATAGGACTCTCCACATCTTGTTATAATCAACCCAATTGAAGGCTTTCTTTTACTTAATAAAGCAGATGTACAGTAGATGTTCTTTTGATGTTCTTGAGATTTTCCCATTGTCTAGCACAGAGTTGCAGTATAGTCACACATGCCTCTTCTGAAGCCAGATTGAACACCTGGTAATGCCCTTTCTATGGTTGGCACCAGACATTGTTGTATGATCTTAAGCATTACAGATGAAATCAATTGTTCAGTAATTGGAGAAATCCTTGGATTCACCTTTTTTTGTGGCAATGGAAGGAACACTATCATCTCTCCATTTTTAAAAATGCTCACCTTCTATATGCATGTATTTATGTGTCTGTTCATTCAGCATATATAAAAAATACACAGCTTTGTTCACTTCTTTGCTGCATCCACTCTGCTTTTACCATGTTGTGTCTAGACTGTGGTTTCTCAATTTTTTTTCCCCAAGACTGTGGTTTTTCATGAAGATAACGAAATGTTCTGGGATTCCCATTTTCCTAAGATATTTCACAGCTTGATATGTTTGGCATGATGAAAGCCTTTGATTTACTCACTTTTTCCGGCATCCATTAGTGGAAAAAAAGAATCTCATGTTCCTCTTCATCTGCTTCTTGTCATATTTCTGTAAATATTCCATTAATTACTATAACCTTACAATTTGATAATAACTGAAATGGTGATCTAACCATTTATACTAGATGTTATTCAACTGTGCAGAATTTCAGATTACTCCTTCCATTTTTATTCAATCTTGTTTAAGCAGTTACTAACTGTGCAATAAGGTAAACTTACTTCAGCAATATATTTTTGTGCTTCCTTTCTTCCCATGCTCTATTTTTAATGCAAGAGATGCAATGGATCAGCAGTTGAAGAGTCTGAGTTTGTGAGCTGGAAAGCCGACAGCACCAGTTTGAAACTCAAGAGCCAAGTGCAGACGTGAGCTCCCATTACTTGCCCCAGCTCCTGCCTACCTAGCAGTTCGAAAGCATGCAAACATGAGCAGATAAATAGGTATCACTTTGGTGGGAAGGAAACAGCATTCCATATACCTCATTGTATAGTCATGCTGGCCACATGACTACAGAAAGTATTTTTGGACAATGCTGGTTCCCTCAACTAAGAACACTATCCCCTAAAGTTGGACACAACTGGACAGGGGAAACCTTTACCTGTATTTATAATTCATAATTAGTCTTCATGTTAAGCCAGTTGTAAGTTAATATTAGATAAGGGTATCCTGTAATGTCTATTTCTAAAAGCAACAGGAAAAGAAAAGGCTGAGTTGGGTGACAATAACATCAAATAATTTATACATATAACATAAGTTAAATGAAAACTCTTTTTGGAGCTTACACTCTATATTTTCCAAGGCCAAGAAAAGAACAAATGGTGTTTCTTTTCAGCTTGGAGTGGAATACCAAATAAGAAAAATTCTTTAGTACACTGAACAGGTGGACAGCTTAAACACAAGGGCTCCAGCTACTGTACTAGTTCTTCCTGTAAACAGTGGCATATCACTTGGAAACTTAGAATTAAAAAGAACAATTTCTTTCCATCCCAGCATATATTCACTAACCGAAACTTTTTTTATTGGATCATCTGAAATTTGAGACATTTATAAATCCCATTTCTTCCTCTATGGATACAAAGAGCATTGCATCACTTTGAACTAAGGTCTAGAGTTCTGTATTCAGGGGTTGGGTAGCTGAGATGATTTACTTTCACTTTACTTGTGTCACAAGAGACATCACAATCCTTTCATCTCCAAACTTTGTGGGTCTGGAAGTAATTCATTTCCCCATGTTGGGGAGCTCTTGCCTCATTTTTCCTTGTACTGCTTGGTCTAAGAATTCCTGATAAATTTCAGACAGTCTTGGCAATCATCCTTCCCTCTCTTGATTAATCCAACCAACCAAAATTTTCCTCTCTTGATTAATCCTTCCAGTGTTAGCCAGTTTCGTACTCCTTGTAAAAGGCTTGATTTTTCCAATTGTATAAATATAATTTAATTGCATACCTTTTCTTCAGTTTTCCAGCAAGATGTTAATCAGTATAATACTCCCTGTAAACATGCCCCTCTCTTAATTTTTTTTGCTACTTGCAGAAACAACATGCCCTGATCCTTTTTTTATAACCCCAATTGTAGCTGTTGGGAAAACATCTATAGTTAAATTTTCAATGAAAAAATAAGTACCAGAGAAATGATGTCCCCATGAAGAGGGTGGACTTCATTTTACCAATTTGATTGTTGGAGGAAAAAGACCAAGTATAGACACATGTCAGAATGTGTTAGTAGCAATACATTTTTTGTTCTTTCTGCTCAGTGCAGCAACAAGCCATGTTCAGTCCAGGAGCTGACATTACTCAAAGTGCAGTATGCTCTCCCATTAGTTGGCTAGAGTGACTGGGTCTTGCTTTTCTCGCTCTTGAGTACCTTCAAGTCATGTCTCTGCAGTTTCTTTGGAAAGGTGTTTTGGGGCTGAGAGAAACTGTCCCAGTGTCACCCAACAGAGTTCATGCCTAGGAAGGACTAGCACTCAGCAGTTTTCCAGTTTTTTTGCCTGGTGCCTTAATCACTACACCAAATTGGCTCTCCTTGCTGTTCTGTACCAATTTTCTAGGTTCTGAGATTGATAGGAGCAAAGGCAGTCAAACTTCAGAATGCTTTGATGAAATAGAGGCCAAAAATTGACACCAAAGTGGCCTCTGTTTCAAAGTTGTTGGCTAAGTTATATGAGCTCATTAAACAGTTAAGTTGATAATACCATCACCTTTGTTGTCTTTGTTGTTACAATTGACTAAGCTAAAGTGGTGTACTTGTATTCCTTTAATACTCTAAGTAGAAATGACAAGGAACTGGCTTTCCACATGCTATATGGATAACCCTGGAAAAAGACAGATGCTTTTATTATTAATTATTCTTCTCATCAAACAGGTCATTAGCACAATGCAGAGTCTCCAAGTACAATTATACGCATGAGAGTTTAGATCTAAGCCTCAAGGAAATAACTAAAATCATTTGAAAGAAGAACAAATCAACACTTAATATTTCTCTCTTTCCCTCTCCCTCTCTTTTCTTTAATGTCTCCCTTTGCCTATATTTTTAATGACTTGATTATTTTGTAATCCATGTTACAAGCATAAGGAAACATGCTGTCAAGATTTAATTTGTTACATTAGAAATACTTTTTACTCTTAGTCTTACGTTCATTTGAAATAAAATAAGCAGAGTTGTGCAGAACTTATTTTGTTTCTCTAAATGTGTTCTAAAATGGATTTGTGTCCTCCCTCCCTCCTTTGTGATTTTTTCTTCTTTGCACATAAATTAATTTGTAGTCTGAAGACAGTTCTGCATTCTGTCAGTTATATGGTAGCACAGAGAACATCAGCTTTTCCATTCCCAGAATGGATGTAGTCAACCAACAAAAGTTTTGATTTTAGAAATGTATTTAAAGAAAAATTTAGCATTTGAAAAATTGTGAAAAAAAGAATATTTTTCCCTGTAAGGTCAAATAATCTGAAAGAATACACTGAATCTCATTAATAAAAATGGTGATAGTCCACAAAGATTATTAGGTGCAAATAGAAGTACATACTATTTCCATAGCAATAGCAATAGCACTTAGACTTATATAGCATTTTATAAAGGCCGTGTCACACTGCCCAACGGATGCAAAAAGGACACAACGGAAGAGAAAAATGTTACATCCGTTGTTA
>BHFT01073813.1:0-23095 GCA_004320025.1 Laticauda laticaudata | reverse complement strand
ACCCATGACACACAAGATTGGTTCCCTACTTCATCATGGATGTTGACGCCTTCTCCCTCAGAAACCTACTTCATGAAGGCCTACACTTCCCAGATACCTCACCCGTGAAGAGAGGATCTCACAACTACAGGCTGTCCAGGGCAAGTCGGGTGGTGGAAATGCTTTGGCATCCCGGCCAACAGTTCCAGATACTTTCTCACTCCATGCAGCAATCACCCTGGGACTGTGAGGAGCATCGTGTGAAGCTTGCTGCATTCCTGCCAATCTCATGCGCACCCGCTATCACAGTGTTCAAGAACAGGCTTGTGACGCATCAAACAGGGAATGGGGACAATGAGGCCCTGGTGGAATGGAGGCAAGGACGAAACCAGATAGACACTGTGGATGTACAAGGCCCCAACAGCTTCACGTGAAGGGAAGAAGCAGTGCAACCTCCTGAAACACTGGTGCAACTTCCCCAGCTGGAGCAGAGGAGTGGCCAAGACAGGATGGTAGATGCTTAATTGGATGCTTCCCTTGAGCCTGTCTCATAACACTGATGAGATTGTGCATGTATGTTGAGTGGCCCTACAATGAATAGGGCCTTAAATAAAGAGCTTTGTTTATTTTGAAAATGTGTTACTCAAGAATAAATTGTAATTGAAAAAAAGGGCCATATGTGTGGCAGCTGGGAGGGTGGACTACAAGTCCCACCTTTGCTTGCACTGAGGTTTATCAATCCCGCAGCTATCCTTTTTCCCCATATTTTACCCCCAAAACAAAACTTTAATCTTATCCCATCCAAGCTATCCTTACCTACCCACAACTATTCTTAATCATCCACAACTATCCTTAACCCATCCAACAACTATGCCTTACACTATCGCACAAGCATGCAAAGGGGCCTTTTAAAAAAAAAAACCCTTTTTTTTGTTTTTTTTTCCCCCCCCCCCCCCCCCAAAAAGTTTTTTCAAACCAACACTTTATTAAGTAAATGAAGCAAGTGGTTTTAAAGGGCAAAGATAATCTTTATTAAATAACTGTCCTTAAGTAAACTGTATGACTTTAATTTTGAAAAGCAATGAACGCAAGTAAAGTTTGTCTTTAGCAAAGATTAAAGTGAACAGGTAACACTCAGTCTTTGACACTATTCTCAGTCACTCTGGAGGCATGTCCATGGTCCAGCTGTCGACGGCCAGGGACTGTGAGTACTGTGGCTGGGTGCTGGTCGAGGCGCCATTGGGGCGCCTGGCCCGAGAATACAGGAGATGGTGTGTTCAGGAAGTTCTCAGAGAAGCTGACTCAGTCCGTGAGGTTGAGAGGCCCTTCCTCAAAGGACCTGGGATGTCAGGCCACAATACTGATGACAGATTTTCTGTTGAGGGGCTTGGCTGTGGGTGGAGGAAGAGAGTGTAGTGGGGCTGTCGGTGTCCAGCTGGGTGAGGGTGCAGGCGTCGGGCCTGGACTGGAAGGGCTGCTCTGCTGTGGGAAAGTCACTGTACACGTAGCCTTGGTAGGTGAGGGGCTGTTGAAAGCCGTGGAAGGGCTGTGACATCGCCTGGGGTGGAGGAGCAGTCCGGAGTGCGTCGGGAGCAAGGTTTCAGCTGGGCCTGGAGGGTGTGCAGCAATGCTGTTATCTTCTCCTTTCATCACCTGGTACTGGCTCGGGCAGGTCCATGAGGGTCTGGCTCAACCTACGTGATGAAAGGGCTTGCGGTTCGAGGATAGTAATGGTTGCTGTGGACCAGCTGAGAGAGAGTTCTGTGGCTGGTCTTCATTGTGTCCCTGATCTCAGCAGGACAGTGTGGCTCTGGCCCTCAGTCTGCCTCTCTGCCTGCTTTCTGTGGAGGTGGGAGCTGGGGGTGGTGTGGGTTGGTCTCCTGGCTGCTGGCTTCTTCTTGCTCCATTTTGAGACGGGATCCTCCATGTCCTTTTCTGGGTGGCCATTGGGGGAACGTTGCAAGGGGCTTGGTCTTCGGGGGGGGTTTCCGTCTTAAACTTCCGGAGTCTCCAGGAAGCAACAGATCGATTGGGCAGATCTTTGACGCCTATCGACAATACTTCCCGGTCAGTGAGCTTGACAGCGGCCTGGGCCGGATCTTTCTTCAGGTGCAGCTTGCCATACCAGGTGAGCTTATGTGCTCCACCAGCCCAAGGAGTACATCTGCAATGATTTAGCCAGGCTTTTGCTGCCTGTCTCTCACGTGGCCTGGCCTTTCTCTTGGTGGTCTAGGTCTTGGCTCCTATGCTCCTACAGTCTCTCTCCTCAGGCACTTCCTCAGCCACCTTCACTTCTTCTTGGTCCCTCGGAAATGGAATACTGTTTCCTCTCTCCCTTCTCCTTCCCTTGCCTCTTCCTCCCTCTGCAGGGCTTTCAGGGCCTCAGCAGCAGGGCTTTGAGGGCCTTGGGCTGGTCACCATGCAGCAGCAGTAGCAGCAGCACCAGCAGTAGCACCAGCAGCAGCAGGAGAAGCACCAGCAACCAGGAGCAGCAGCAGCAGTAGCAGGAGAAGCAGCAGCAACACCAGCAGGAAGAAGCAGCCAGCGCAGCAACACCAGCCAGCAGCAGCAGAAGCACCACAGCTTCAGAGTCAGCACCAAGGGGTGGATGGTGGTTCTGTCCTTCTTTTCCAAGCTGGCAGGAGTAGGCAGAGACTTCCTCTTCTTCCCTGACTGACGAACCATGGTGTTCTTTCAAGATGTCTCTGGCAGCATGTCTTTCTTGAATGCTGACTGCTTGCGAGCTGCATCCTTTTATATCCGCGAGCTGACGCAATTCATCCTCCCCGCATGCGCAGTGAGCGCTTTGCATCCACCTCATGCATTGCTATGCATCCTGATAGGCGTCCATGATGCATCCGCGTCATCCGCTACGCATCCGCTCCTTCAGCTACGCATCTGCTTCGCTATTCTCCCCCGGAAGCCCTTTGGATGTGTCATCCGCTTCCATCTGCTTCATCTGTTAGGCTTCCTACGAACAATCCGCTTACCATCCTCGCTATGTACTACCCCCATCCGTTCCTTTCCGTTGTTTTCGTTCTGTTTATGCAAATTTTTCACCACTTTTGAGAAGCAGATACAACGGATGGAGCCACTCCCGAAATTTTGCTCGTCTGCTGTGCTGTGTCCTTTTTGCATACGTTTTGCATCTGTCGGCCAGTGTAACCTAGCCTTAATCAGTGGTGGGATTCAAATAATTTAACAACAGGTTCTCTACCGTAATGATTTCTTCTAACAATCAGTTCACCAAATTGCTCAGAAAGTTAACAACCGGTTCTCCCGAAGTGGTGCGAACTGGCTGAATCCCACCATTGTTTGTTAGTTGAGGACTTTCTGTATTTATTCACGTACACATACCCCTGATCTAATTGGAAGTAAAATTTAAGCTGCACAAGCTGTTCTTTTCTCTTTCTTAGATTTTAGTGTGTTCAACTCAGAAAATGTAGAAGAAGAAATGGATACAAAATCTACTGATGAATTAGAGCAAAGCCTACTAATGCTCTCTGAAGTAAAATCTTGTGTAGTGAACAAGAAGTCTCTCTGGAAAAAGCAAGTCACCACTATGGCAAAGGTTCATTTCCTGAACTTAAAACGTGAAATTAAGTCAGTGACAGTGGTGTAAGTATCTCAACTTTGAATTAATCTGATTTAAAAGCAGTATATTGTGGTTTGAGCAGAAGCAGTCAAAAGCATGAATTATATATGGTCACTTTCAATTAGCCTGGGCTAGTTTCAAAATGGGTGGGTAATGGGAGAGGCCCTTTTCGAAGCACAGCAGCATCATTCCAGAGGCAAGACAGCAGTTCAAGGGACCCGATGGCAAGAGGTGGCTGAGACGACAACATTTGTTCCAAATGTACCCACTGGCAGCTATTATGATTTCTTGCAGTGTTTCATCAGAAGTTACTTCTGTAACAATAGCAATAGCCCTAAGACTTGTATACTAACCGAAGTCAATTTGCATACTATTAAATTGGCACTTTAAATTTTTACATTTTATTGCCAATATTCTTTTTTTAGATAAGTATGATGATTCCTAAAATTGATAGCTTGTGGCAACAATTGACTGATAACAACACTGGATGTAAACACTTTACATGCTAGACCTACAAGCATTTTCTCCTCTCTCAGGGAAGAGAGAAATGTTGGCATAGCTCAGTCTGATTGATTAATTGATGTCTCACTCTCGCAGTAATTGTCAAAAATAATTTTTCTGTATACTTGCTGCATTTAATTGTATACTGAGAATTTAAAAAGTATTTACAAGCTTATAATTGGTGTGTATTATAGGAAAGTTCACATTCTAAACCATTTAATTACAGCTCTCAATATCTCAAGATACTTTTAGTCACTGTTGGACTGTAATGAAATATAAAGTAATGAATTCTCTCGACAAGCCTGCCCAACTCTGATCTAGTTCTTAAATGGACCACTATGAATGCAAGGCTGGCATTATGCCTGTTTTTTCTTTTCTTTCAGATTTTTGTTATTTACAGTATTTATTGTTATTCAAATTTTTATGTTTGTTGTACATCAATATTTCAAAAAAGCTGTAGTCCCCATACAGCTGTCTCCAAATTTATATTTTCTTAAGGCCAACGAAACATATGACAAGTACAAAACCAGTCTCCTCATTCAAAACTCCACTGGTAAGAAATTTAAGAACTACATTTTAAATGTCATGTACTGATTGGTTTTATTTCAATTCCTGGCATTTCCACTTCTTCATTTCATATGTATAAAATCAACTACAGTTGGACTTTCTTGTTCCAAAGGATTATATCCTAGCTTTTCAAAGCAAAACACAAAATTGGAACTAGAAACTTCATTGCTAACTGATGTGGTGGTGAAGTGAAACACCATGTGATTATGCCAGTTCAGTGAGTGAGGATTACCTGTAATGATACAACATCTTAGGGTTATGGGGATGTTTAAGAGCTGTAAAATGATTGAAAAGAGAGCAGAGATTCTCCCAAAAATCATAGAAGTAACTGTATGGTAGCCACTTTAGATCTTAGGTTCTCTCATTCAGTTTTCTTTTCAAATAAAGAATAAGAAATAAAAAAAATTAAGGCAATAATTTTCAAAATAAAATATAGTGCAGTAGTACCTTGGTATTCAACTGCTTTGAAACTCATCAAATTTGGTACTCAACACATTTTGATGTGAACTTTTTGTCCCGGTATTCTTCATTTGTTCACAATCTAGAATTTGTCAATTTTGGCTGCCTTGTAATTCACTACATTATTTTTAATGGGAAAATTTTATTTGGTACTCATTTTTTTTGGTAGTCATAGCGCTTCCTGGAACAAAATAATGATGAATATCGAAGTACCACTGTATTCATAATAATAAAAATAAAATAAAAATAAATAGCAATAAAAATAAAAAGTAAAGATTACAAAATAAAATAAAGAAGGCCTGGGGTTCTTAATTCCACAATTGAAATTGTCAGCACTTCATCTATATTTAGCATTTTAAAGAATATTGTGAATTGGTGAGAAATTATAGTATCATGCCCCCGTCAGAGCCTGAGGAAGACAAGCCAGAACCTGTGGAGGAAGACACGCCAGAACTGGAACCTACAGAGATTAATGGGGCAGCTTTGTTGGCTTCGGAGGAATGTGGGGAAGAGTATGCCAAGGCAGGCCATGGTCTTTTAGGATTGGGATTGCTAGTAGGCAGAGAGGAACTGGAGCAGGATGACCAAGAGAGACTAAGCTGTGAACATGAGAGACAGAGCTCAGGCGATGAGCAAGGACCACCCACTCCTGATCCTCCAGTATGGAGAGTGGAGAGAAGGCTGGAACAATGCAGGCTGACATGAGTACTCGGGGGGAGAGTGCCCCTTCCCTCTTCACAAGGCACACCTGGGGACTGAGACTTAAGGAGATGCTATGGGGAGGGGCATTTGTTGGGAACAAACGCTGAATTGGTAGAGTTTGGTGTGTTGGTACAGACATTTGGAGTTTGCAGGACTGCTTGCTTCTTGACTTTGTGGACTCGCTTGTTCCTTGTTTTGTGGACTTCTTTCCCTGTTCCTTATTTTGCTAGACTAGGTACAGCCAGAGGCTGATATGCTTGTGTGTGTGCACTTTGCTCTGGGACTTGCCAAGAATGTGGGAGCATTTGAAGGGAAATTTGGACCATTAAAGAAGGAATTTGAACTTTCAGCTGGCTATGTTGCCTCTATGCCATGCCCTGGGTCATCACATTGTAGACTTCTCTGTTTTCACTCTGGAAGAAGTAGCTCATTTTACATGTTAGAAACACGGCATAGTGCTGGGGTTACTGAGAAATTGACTGAAAGCTACATCCATATTTCTGCAGGTTAACATGACAGGCCACATACAACACCTGTACCAAAAGAATGGATAATGCAAAGTGGATTGTATTGAATAATGAATTCAAGTTCATATAGAACAACTATGGATAAGGAAGCCATGAATTAAAAGGTTCAGGTGCATATTTGCATGTAGGTTTCAGACTAACAGATGACCATTGGAGAGCCTAACCTTGTATGCACCTGCAGGAACAAAAGCAAGGTTGCATCATAAGCTCTTTCCCTTCGTGCTATAAAAGGTGTTGGGGTGTTTCATGATGCTGTAATTCTGCTTTTGTCATTTTGGTCCACCCCACTCAAATGCCATTTCCTGTGACTCTAGAATTGAAAAGGACCCACTTTTTTTTAATATTGTCATCCCTCTCTCCAGATATAGCAACAGTACTTAGACTTCTATACTGCTTCACAATGCTTTACAGCCCTTTCTAAGCAGTTTACAGAGTCAGCATATTGCCCCCAACAATCTGAGTCCTCATTTTACCCACCTCAGAATGAGGGAAGTCTGAGTCAATCTTGAGCCTGGTGGGATTTGAATAGCCGACAGTCAGCAGAAGTGGCCTGCAGTACAACACTCTAACCACTGTGCCACAGAGGCTCTTACATGGTACCTGGATCTCCTTTAAGAGTTAACTGGTTAAATTTTATATACTTAAATTGCTCTGAATGTATGGAACAGTTGTGATATTTTTATGCCATGTTCTCCTTTTTTTCAATCTAGGGTCAAACATTGATGACTTAATTAGTGCTCTTAGAAACCAGAATATACTGACAGAGGTACTCAGTGACAGTGATTATGAATCAGCAGATTTCCATAGCACAGCATTAAACAACAGTGGATATGTGTCGTTTGCCCCACATAGTGCAGCATTACATGTATTTAAAGTAGACAAGGTAAGAAAATATAATAATTTTCTTTGTCTATACAGGAATTTAGTAAAATGTGTGTGCAATTATATGTAGTTGTACAATATGATCTGAAATTTGCTAGGGACAGAACTATTTCAGGTTAATAAATTTGTTGATGGTGAATTGCCTTTGGACACTTCGGTTCTGCGAGGGAATAAAATGTATACATATCCATAAAATGAATATTTTTAGTATTTATTTTAAATAATATTTGGTGCTCATTTGGGACACCCAGAAATCACTGTGACTGCAATTACCCAGTTCCCAGTGGGGAATAGGGCATGAAATTCTAGCCCAGTGTATATGAATGGTGTGCCTCTGCTGATTTTGCCTCTCCCATTCTTACTGATCCTTTGCTTGTCCCTAAAATATGAAATGCAACCTCCCAGCCATTAAAATATTGCCTATCTATCTTAAATGTGAAGTGCTTTTTTAAAGTAACATAAAACATAGAGGAAGGTTAAAATAACAAAAATAATTATACATATAAACAAACAATATATATAGTTTCCCATCTCAGGACAACTCTAGGTGGGACACAGAGGTTTAACATCAAGACAGGAACTACTTTGATATAATGGTTAAGGTGCTGGCCTGCAAGCCAGGAGATGGTGACTACTAGTCCTGCCTTAGGCATGAATGCCGGTTGGTGACTGGACCAATCAATCTCTCAGCCCAACCCACCTCACAAGGTTGCTGACAAGAAAATTGGAGGAGGGAGTGTTAGGTAGGTTTGCCACCTTGACTTACTTATAAAGGTGCAATAAAATTGTAATCCAGGAATAGATAAAACTATACGACCACAAAAATAATAATTTTATTTGTCTTTCATATTTCTTAATCATCCATCTCTCTCAGAGATAATAATATATAATGTACACCTGGGTTATAAATCCAATCATAATCCATTCAGATCAAACAAACAAACAAAAAATCCTCCAACAGGATTTCTTAAGTAAGAAACAGGAAAACAGGTGTGAAACATGAAAACAGTTGGCCCAATTCATTCCTCCTCCCTAAAAAAAAGCAGTCCAGAAACCATCAATCTAATTGATTGCTTATTGTACCCTATGACTATTATTAAGTGTTATACCTTATGATTCTTGTTGAATGTATCTTTTCTTTTATGCATACCGTCTCTGTCCTATTGTTTCTTTTTATTTTTCTTATATGTATACATTTCATGTATTCATAACTATGTTTATACTTATACCTGTTATCTTATAATCGCTTGACTAAATAAATAAATAAGAGTATTTGTACTAAGACAAACTCCTTGTGTGTCCAACCTCACTTGGCCAATAAAGAATTCTATTCTAAAATAAAATTTCTTCATCTGAAGGTATTGAGGATAAAGAAAACCTGTCAAAATATGCATCAAAGAAATCTTCCCTAAAGGATATTCATTCTATTGCATAGCAGCTGCTACCAAATACAAGAAAAATATCTGCTACTTTATGTGTTACACTAGACACAAAACTACATGAGCCCCCACTGGATCAAGCATTTTGTTCCGACAAAGGCTAATAATTGGCCTCTGTTACATCTTCAAATAGGATTTAAATCCAACAGCTTTCCCCTGTCTCCCCTCTGGCATTCAGAAATGTGCTGCCTCTGTTTCTGGAGGTAAATGCATAGCCACTGCAGGTAATGCATAGCCACCCTATTATGGTAGCAAAGGCTGCCCCATGAGTTGTATCACAAAAAAAGAAAATAGGTCTTCTTTCCATTTTATTCTCAGCAAATTAAGGTTCATTCATGAACTGTCAGGTGTGAAGAATCAGGACCATATTTTAAGTTGCAGTTACGATTTATTGCTCAAGTCTATACATGAAAATCTGATAAAAGAAACTATTCAATGCCAAGGATTGATACTAGATAAGAGTCAGTGGAATTGAAGAGAGGTTCCATAGTGGTTGGACTTCGACCATTTGTGGGAATAGTAATGACTCTAGACTGCTGACTCGCTTAACTTCATCCCCTGGCTCTGCCTGTTTTTCTCCATCAAGATGCTATTCACCACCTTTGTGTCCACAAAATATGTTGGTTGTTGAAGAAAACTGCAAATAAAACATATACAGTTCTTACAGATTGCTAAGGAGGCTCATAGAAGTGTATGAATTAGTCTGTGCAATCATGTGTGCCAGAAATAACTTCTTCATCTAACTGCAATCATTACTAATGAATAGATTTCAGTGATTAGATCAGAGGGCCTGATAGAGGTGCTCTATGCTGACAGACTGCAGAGAAGATGCCCACCCCATTATTCTCTTGGTTTTCAGTCTCTATTTAATCTTTTTTTTAATTTTAATGTTGTTGCCTTGTTATCATTTTTAAGTTACGTACAATCACTTCAATAGCAAGGTGGGAGGCATATCAATTAATGAAAGAGAGAGAGAGAGAAAGAGAGGAAGGGAGGAAGGGTGGATTTCAAAATAATCACCCAAAACTAGGAAACTATTTGACAATACCACTGAGAATTCAGCAGAGATGCAGAAATATCTTGTGATCAAATCATAAAGAAATTTGTATCTGTTTTAATGATATCATTGATTTAAATTTTAAATAGCATGAATACCATATTGCATCATTTTATGCATCTAAAAGTCCATTTTAGTTCCTTTTTTATGATGAAGTATTTATTAATTGTTGCATTATGCCCAGATGTGTTCTCATAAATATAACAAATTTAATTTTTATCTTTGTTATTGCAGAGTTATATCTTTAAAGCTGCTTTTAATCGCACCATGATACATTCTTTACCTGTTATGATAAATATTATTAGCAACTTCTATCTATACAGTTCAAATATAACTGAAAAGATCCAAGTTTGGAATAACCCTTTCTTTCAAGTAAGTGAATATGAAAGTCCATATGCTGATATTGTAAATTCTGCATATAATGATGTTATATATTAAGAATTAAAAGATTTTGGCCATTCTTGCCTGTATTTTACTATAGCTTCAGTTGATTGATGTTACTCACTAAGCATTTTTTTACATTAACTTTGGCATTTGTACACATTTTCAAGCTTTGATTGTTCTAGTTTTACCATTTACATAGTACAAATTTTCAGAATAATTTTCATGTATGTATGCTGGAGAAATTCTAAGCTGGAAAGTGCCACTTGAAGCCAGAGATTCCCTGAAAAAGGAAAATTGGAAAATCTTCACATGTACTTTCAAGAAAGTGTACTTTGCCAATTGTACACAAAATTAATCTAAAATGCTCTTGACATACTCTGATTCTGAACTGGTTATAAGCTGTGCCTCCATCTTTCTGGAAATAATTTGAAGAACTACCAAGCTATGAGAGTCGAGACATCTTTAAGTCTTGTCTCAAAATGATTTTAGTGCTGTCATGCATGTAATGCTCTTTACTTTCTCTGCTTTATGATTTGAAAGAATGCTGGAAACAAACACATTGCATAGTGTAGCTCATAGCACAATATAGCTCGTACCTCCATGGCAGGATAAAAAATTATCTGCATTCTAATGTAGGCATAACCTAGTTCTAATATTATAAAGAATGTACAGGTGTCTTGAAATTTATCAATTATAGTAAGGGATAATATAAAAGAAAAAAAAACTACTAAGGCTTGTGATAGTGGCTAGAAATGGTTGCAAAGCCATTTTGAAATGTAATGTGGGTTCATTTTTGTCAGTATCAGGTGATACATCAGAAAGGAAAATTGTATCCATAAATTTTGGGGCTTAAACATATTATTTAAAGTTCTTTTTGATGTATTAATACAAGTATTAATAATACAAGTATATAATACATGTATTTTTTGATGTATTAATACAAATTAATTACAGATTGGGATTAGTTGGTATTTTAGGATTATTTAATATGAGACACATGAAACGAAATGCAGTTAATGAGTCATGATCTATAGCATAGAAAATAAGCAGGCCATATATGTAGACTTTGTTAGATTTCAAGATTTTTTAAAAACAATTTTCTTACACAAAAATCTCTTATTTGTAGGAAATCACTGACACAGTTTTCACTCTTGTGCTGTATTTTGAAGCTGTCTTACTAGGAGTTCTTGTCACTGGAATGCCATCCTATTTTGCCATGGAGAATGCAGAAAACCACAAGGTAACAAGTGTATAAGGAAGAAAGTGATTATTAGAAATCAGTATGACTGTGTTAAAAACAAGTTTTATGTTGATTAAATAGAACAGTATGATGTTGCCACTCCCAAATGGATTGTTGAATAACCATAGCCAATTTATGGTCCCCAATTAATGTACCGATATGTCTCCATGAAAAGAAATATGCATCAGGATTCTGTCCCGGCACACTATTCATCAACATTTAAAAAAAAAAAAAGAGGATAAAGGTGATGCCTCAGCAGTTTTGTAGATGATGTGAAGCTTGTGGGGGATGGAAAAGTTTGCTAACACTTCAGAAAACAGACTCAGTGTCAAAAGGATCTTGATAGAAAAATATGTTTTCTTAAGTTTTCGCGGGTACTTACATGTATGGCATTCAGCTTTGTTCGGGTATTTTCCCACGTCATTGTAGTTGTGCTTTTAAAGTTGTAGCAACAATTTTCGGCAGAATCTCATCTGCTATTCATCAGGCTTCATGATGATGATGATGATGATGAAGCCTGATGATGGCAGATGAGCATTCTGCTGAAACATTGCTACAACTTTAAAAGCACTACAAATACGTGGGATAATACCGAAGGAAGCTGAACAGCACACATGTAAGGTCCCGCGAAACTTACATATATAATATATATATTATATATATTTTTTTTAAGCTCTCGCGGGTACTTACATTTGTGCTGTTTAGCTTCCTTCGGGTATTATCCCACGTCATTGTAGTTCTGTTAAAGTTGTAGCAAACGTTTCAGCAGAATCTCATCTGCCATCATCAGGCTTCTGTGTGGATGTGTGTCTCACAGTTCCTCTGTTTTCAAATTTGAGGCTGGTCTATTCTGATTGGCTATTAGCCTGGGTTCTGTGTTCATTGGACTGGAGTTTGATTGATTGGTGTTTTCTGGTTTCTTCTGTCTGTTTTGTGGCTTGATTGGCTGACAACACTCTGTTCTTGTGTTGGAGGCTTCAATGCAGCTTGGCCGTGTGAAGGACGGCTGCTATTCATCAGCAAGCTGCTATTCATTTAGCAAGCTGGGTTTCACCTGGGTGCCTGGTGGGGGTTTTGAGTTGAGCTATCAGAGGGAGTCTGTTTGTGCCCAGGTGTTTGCCTGGCCTGTGGTGTGGAGATCTTTCTATTTGAGAGTGCAGGCTTCCAAATGATTGACAGTCTGCTGGATCATCTCTTTCTATTTCATGCTGTCAGGTCTTTTTTCAATCTCTATGGCTTCTCTGATGATTCTGTGGGCTGGGGTTTCTATAGTGGCTAGGGTTTTGGTTCCATTGAAGTTGATGTTGTGACCTGGTGGTTTTCATGTTGTTTGGATAGTGAGGAGGTGTGTTCCAGTTTTTTTACTGCATTTTTGTGTTCATCCAAGCGGGTACTTATTGTCTATTGGTCTGTCCAATGTATGTGGCCGGGCATGATGTACAGGGAATTTCGTATATGCCTTTGTTTTCCAGGTCAATTTTGTTCTTTGGGGTTTTTAAGGATGGCTTGCTATTTTTTTGTCTGTTTTGAAGGCAGTTCTTGATGGGATGCCTGTTGTAGTATCTTACTGATTTATCTGTGTAGTACCTCTTATGTAGGGCAAGACAGCTGTTCCATAGGTCTTGTTGGTCTTCTAGAGTCTCTGTTATGTCTTGGTGTGTTTTTGTGGATCAAGGCTGGTGATTTTGTTTTTTGTGGAAGCCATTGGCTGTCAATACTTCAGTGCAGGGTGCATAGTTCAGTCTTTATATGTGTCTTATCTGCCAGGCGTTTGGTTCTGGTAATTAGTGTTTTAGCCACGGAATTTATCTGTGCTGGGTGTGGTTGATGGGATTGGGCGTTGAGGTAGCGGTTGGTGTGGTTTTCTTTGGTATATGGTGTGTCCCAGTGTGCCATCTGTTCTTTTGTAGATTAGTACATCTAGGAATGGTAGTTGTTTGTTTATTAAAGGAGATGGAATAACTTAAAAGACGTTTTAACTGATTTCATGTTACGGGTAGTTTTCAGGTTGCAACAGCAATTGGGACCAGAATTTAGATTGCTGAGTGACGTGATTGTCAAGTGCAACATCACAAGACCACATCAGTCAGCAATGGAAATCTCAGTTTGTCACCATAACCCAAAGATCATGTGATTATTAAGAGAAGACCTCACATAACACGGCCTGTGTAACAATTGAGTCAAGTCAGAATGCAATTTAGAAGGGAGAAGCTAAACAAGCAAAGGGTTATAATTTTTTAAACTCCCAAAAACATTGTTATAGAACTTCATTTCATGTGCATATAGTGCCATTGCAAAGTCTAATGGGAAAGCAATGTGCAAATTGGCTCCTAGTGAAATTTGCATCAAAATTATTAACATCTATACTATGGACATGATAAAATTTGAAGAAGCACCATTAGAAGTTTTGCTACATTTTGGCTGACTCATAGCTATATTTATCCTATCACTATCCTAACTACTGTATAATTGCTGA
Source organism: Laticauda laticaudata (assembly GCA_004320025.1). Taxonomy (NCBI): domain Eukaryota; kingdom Metazoa; phylum Chordata; class Lepidosauria; order Squamata; family Elapidae; genus Laticauda; species Laticauda laticaudata. The sequence goes on along the minus strand of BHFT01073813.1, from coordinate 9,287 downwards.
TCACTCAAAGGATTCTAATGCACTGTGTAGTTACTAACACTTCTGGTATGTACTATTGTATCTGTCTTTGCTCTTGTAATTTTTTTCCAGTCTTTAAGATGTACTTAATTTTTTTTTTGAAATTTGATGAATTGTTTTGGATCCAGTTTTATTCATGTCTCAATGTTTTGTTCATTTTTCAGCAATAAATGTTTTAATTGATTACATTTAATAAACTTTAATATTCTTCCAGCATTAGGATTATATAATGGTTCAGTACTCTATTTCAAAAATGCAACATGTATAGCATGTAGATATGTTTAATGTTAACATATCAGCTACAAATAGAAAGAGCAAAATCAGGATGAATGATGAGATCTACTGCCCCGATATGTTATCTACCAACCTATTGAACTATCTATTATTTATTTTGCAGATCAGAGCTTACACCCAACTTAAAATCTCTGGACTTTATCCTTCTGCTTATTGGTGTGGACAAGCACTAATTGATATCCCATTATTTTATATAATTCTTCTTCTTATGGTAGGAAGTTTATTTGTATTTCATCATGGAGTTTATTTTTTTCCTGAAAAGTTTCTTGCTGTGGTAAGTTCTATTTTACAATAGCATTTCCTATTATTTTTCATTTTATTGTGAATACATTTGGATTATAAACTGTCTCTCCATAAAAGTGAACAAGAATATTTTTACTTCTTTCTTTCCCCAAAATTGAAACCATGTTATCAGTTAACCTGTATTGGTTTATCTTAAGAAGCAAAATTCCAAACAAATTCATTTTCTAAAAAAAATAGACTGATTGTTGCTTGGTGTGATTAGAATGTTTTATTGATTTATTATTCATTTTATGAATATACTAGTCTGCCAAATCTAAGCCAGGATCAAGTTGTGGGTAGAGAAACAATAGAAGCATAATTAAAAATTTGCTTCTGTTGGAAATGGGTTATGATATTGTTCTTGCAAACATATGGAGGTTCTTTATGCAAGGTATGTTTTTATCTAGTGAAAACTCAGTATTGTTGCCAGAACAGATTTCTTTCACAGCCTTATGTTTTATTAGTTTTGCATTATTACTTTCCAGCCATTTTCATTAATAAGAGAATCCTCTGTTCCAGTAAGAGGAGACTATCTGAGCTCAGGGTTGAACTGTGGAGTCCTTATGCTCTCTTAGCTTGATTGTTTCCAGATTGTGTAAGCAAACAACCAAGCTCGGAGAACACAGGGACTCTACAGAATCCTCTGTACTTCTTCTATCACAGTTCCGACAGAAAGCGTTACACAAATATGTATTTTCATCAGTGACTGCAAGAAGAGTTTTAAAGAATTTTGTTGTTCAGTCGCTAAGTTGTGTTTGACTCTTCACAACTCCATGGACATAGCATGCCAGGCCCTCCTGTCTTCCACTGTCTCCTAGAGTTTGCCCAAATTCATGTTTGTTGCATCAGCGACACTATTTAACTCTTTAATCCTCTGCCATTATGAATAATACCTCAGACTGAGATCACATATCCACAGATGAGAACAGAAGAAAAGGAGCAGGAATTAAGCAGCTTCATAGCTTATCTGTTAGAAAATTTCTTTAGACTTATGTACTACTTACTTTATCCCTCATCTTAAAAAAAAACTAACAATTTTCTTTTCACCTGCAGGTTTTTTGCCTTATTGGCTATATACCATCCGTTGTTATGTTTAATTATATTGTCTCCTTCAGCTTTAATGCCATACAAAATACCAAAGAATTTTGGTCATTTATTTTTTCAGTGGTAAGTTAAATTTATTTGTTGTTTGCTTGACCCAAAACTCTTATACAGTATAACCCTGGTGGCTAGCAATAAACAAACCACTATAGACATGCAAAAAAAAAAAAAAAAATAGAACCCCACAACACTTTTTTAAAAATGACACACTCCAGCCAGGACATCATAACAACCTTATTACACATGTGCTGGTTTAAATTTCTGTCTTGGCCCATTGCCTGGGGGAAGAACAGGTGTTCACAGTTTTGTGGAAAGCCAAGAGGAAAGGGGCTTCCAGATGTTGGAGTGAAGTCTGTTCCGATGGAGAGATATTTTTACAGAGAACGTACACTTCCTAGATCCAGCCAGGTTACATTGTTTAATAGAGGAGGTCTGGGACGCACCCATCCTATCTGATTTGGCAGGGCGATACTCTCAGGTGTGGCCAGTTCTGTTAATAACCTGTCCCATGCATGCAGAGCTTTCAAGACAATAACCAGCATCTTGAATTACATCCAGAAAGAGATTGGGAACCAGTGCAGCTTGGATAGCAGTGGTGTAACATGTGCAGATCTTGGAGCACTCAAAACTGTGTGCCCTGATCTATTCTGAACCATTTGAAATTTAGATGGTTTTCATGTACAATACTATACATGGGAAATGACTAAAGCATGAATGAACATGGGCAGTGGCTTTCAAATTGTGCACAAACTCTACAGAGGAGTGCTACCCTTTTGAGATTAAAAGATAACTGTCCAGATCCAGAGGGATCTAAAAAGCCCAGAACTATTTTGTCTTGTTAGAGTTGAATTGCAACCAGTTCTTCCCTATCGAAACTTTATAGCTTTCAAGAACTGAGTGAGCACCTGAGTGGCACCATTTTGTCCTGCCTCAGTGAAGAGGTACAGCTGAGGATCATCAGTATGCTGCACTTCATGCCATTGAGTAATCTCACCCTGTGACTTCTCTCCCTCCATCCCTGTGAATACAAACAGGAATTGACCACAGAGGAAAGAGAAGCTCTGCAGAACATTCTCAAGCCCCTAAGTCAGTCCTTAATTCATGGTCAATAGTATTGAAAGTCACCAAAAAAATCCAGGATGGAAACACCACCCCATTTCAAGCGCTTCAAAGATCAGCCATAACTGTGTATCAGTACTATAACTCATCCTGAATCCACATGGAAAAGGATTCAGATAATCTGCTGCTTCAAATTAGCTTGTCAGCCCTCCCTCCAGGCTATTTAATGCTTTTCTCCACTTTCCTTAATTTACTAAATTACTAAGTCTTAAACCTGCCAAAGGGCTAGGGCTAACCCTGCCACTCTTGAGATGCCATTATACGTTCGCTACAATGTCTTTCTACTATGGGAAAGGGACATTATACGTTAGCTACAATGTCTTTCTACTATGTATTGGATGCTATTTGCCAGGGACATGGAATGCCACTGGATAAAAATAACATAAATTAATATTTTAAATTTTCTTTTTTCTTTCAGGCTGCTTTAGTTTGTTCTGTTGTCATCGAAGTGGCCTTTTTTATGTGGTATTATTCAACAGCTGCTGTTCTTCATGTTTGTTTTTCTATTTTTGTTCCCATCTATCCTCTCATTGGGTGTCTCATTTCTTTTATAAAGGTAGGTTTTCTAAAAAATTGAAAGAGTAAATTTATTTCTGGCACGTGCTAGGAGAATAAATTGACATAAATTAAATTAGTATATGTACCTGTATGTTTATAAAATTATATGTGAGTATTATTCACTTAAGACAAATACCGTATAAATATAAAATTGGAGATCGTGTATTTTAAGAAAGACAGTAAGTTACAATGCAGGGGAGGTGAGAATAAATTATTTAAAAGATTCTGCCTTCATTCTAATCATATTTATGTTTTTTTGATCTTGATAGTGTGTAAAGCATTTGGATAGCAAAAGTCATTTCACTAGAGGGTTAAATTGCTTCCATCTTTTATTTTAAATAAGATTATGATGTGCTCCTTATAAGCTGAGAATGAAGACATGAGAAAATTACCTTCAGGCTAAAGATCCGAAGAAGATTTTTTCAATATATAATTCGGATACTACATTTAGCATCATTCCATTTCAATTAATATGAATTGCCACCAGAATGCTTTTACTGATTTATTAGAATCAAATCAGATAGTATACAACAGGGGAACCTTCTCATTTGAATGTCCTGGATACTTCCTGAATTTAGCTTCACTTCCTGTCATTTTGTTACTGTCATCACTTCTTATGATAAAAGAAAGATTGATTAATCTTGATATTACTATTGATGACAGAGAATAGTTTATAAAACTATAATAAGTTATTACTAATCTATAAAAAGCTAGTCTAGTGGATTCAACTGTAATTGTAAATTCTACTGATTTTGGAAATAATAAGGCATGTTATACAAGTAGTTCTTGATTTATGACTGCAATTGAACCCAAAATTTTTGTTGCTAAGTAAGATATTTGTTAAGTGAATTTTGCTCCATTTTATATCCTTTCCTGCCAAAGTTGTTAAGTGAATCACTCAGTTTTAAGTTAGTAATACTTATATTAGTTGTTAAGTGAATCTGGCTTTCCCATCTCAGAAGATTGCAAATGTGGATCACAAGACCTCAGGACATAAATATGAGTCAGTTACCAAGTATCTGAATTTTGATTACATGACTTTTCGGATTCTTCAATGATTGCAAGTGGGAAAAACTGTCATAACCCATTTTTTTAATGCTGTTGTTAACTCCAAATGGTCACTGAATGTAAGTCGAGAACTACCTGTATTTTTTAATACATGAGTCTGTTTTAGAACTGATACATAGAATGAGTCAGATAAATCTAGACAAAAATAACCTAATTATGTGTATATTTTGGAACAGTCTATATTTGGGAAAGAAATTTTTGTCACTCCTTGAAGAAGCATCTGAATAAACAGTGTCCTGTGAAAAATATTAGAATTAAAAATAAGAATATTACCTTGTTTACCTGGAATCCCCTCAAGATGAGAAAACATTCAGATAGTTTGTAGAGTCCAGTAGTCATACTAAGTACCATTTTTTAAAGTTTGTTGAGCTTGGCTTTAAGTATTTATTGTTTTGTTAGATAGTGCGGAAACTGGATAACAAGATGGAGAAACATTCAGAAAGATTGTTGATTTCTGTTGTAGCGGTAAGCATCTTTTAAATAAAAAATCCAAGACATCAGCTATTTTGTTACACCTAGAAATAATGACATATTGTGTTATTTACTTTATGGTTAGTCTGTTTATAATTTGTGCAAAACTGTGATGTGTTTAAAAATTGGTTCGGCCATTGTGAAGAACACTCCCCCTCCCCCAGAAAAGTAATAGTATTATTTGATTTTGCAGGAACATTGATTACACACGGAATAAAAAGCACATACATTCAACTTTATTGTGTTAAATGCAGTATTACGAAAAAAATGAGTTATATTATGAAGACAATTTAAGTTGCTTTTGGACTTGGATGGGAAAAGAATGTAGAGCTCTTATGAGCTACTTGGAGGAACAGAAATTTTCTTCAAGACCTTCTGGGGTTTTCAGTCACCTTTTTAATTTGTGTTCTTATTTATTGCTTGGTCCTGAAAAAATATTTCAAAAAAGCTGATAATTTCAGCTTCCCCCTCTCCCCAGCTGCAATAACTGTATCTCTACTGATACAAGTAGTTTTACTTCAAAGGCCACCATAGAAGCAACAAAGACCGATCTTTCCAGTGCTGTATTTAAATATTATTGAAGAATATTTGTTTCTGGCATGCTGCCCAGAGTTGCATTACTCAGGATGGGCAGAATATCTCTTATTTCATTTCATGTTTCTGAAATATGAAACAGTTCTTGGAATGGTATGTGAAAATGACCTTGGGATGCCGCAGTCTAGGCTACAGTCTGATAAGAGGCAACTCAGTCAGCAGGTGGGAGAAAAGCATTGCCAAAAGGGACTCTCCCAAATTTTCCAAAGACTAAAAAGAGGGGGGGAACATAACTTCAGTCAAGATTCTGCTCATGTAACCTTATAATAGCAATAGAAATAGCACTTATTATATATTGCTTCACAGTGCTTTTACAGCCCTCTCTAAGTGGTTTACAGGATCAGCCTATTGCCCCCAACAATCTGGGTCCTCATTTTACTCCCCTTGGAAGAATGGAAGGCTGAGTCAGCCTTGAGCCTGTGAGGATTGAACTCCAGACTATGGGCCGAGTTAGCCTGCAATACTGCATCCTGTGCCACCATGGCTCCTAAAGATACCGTGTTGGTGCTCTTGATTGTGTTTCTTGTCTGGACTTCTCAAAGAGTTAAAATTAATCTTGCTAGACTGAAAGTATTTCTCCCCTTTTCTTTTTAGTCTTCAGAAAACTAAGGAGGGTCCCAAGGCCCCCCCATTGGGAGAGTGACCTACCTCTTATCAGGCATTGCCCAGGCTGTGCCTAAGGTCATTCTCGCATGCCATCACAATTCAATTATTCAGCTTTGACATGGATTTTAACAAGTGAAATAATAGAATGTAAAATGGACTCTCAATCCATTATAGTAATTTTAATTTATGCTTTATTAGGGCAGAGTAGAATTGTGGTATAAGTAATTGATGGAATCAGGCATTTTTATTTATGAAGTGCACATTTGATTTAACCCAAACCTAGGGCAAAATATAATAAACAGCATCTCAGAAAAATTATACACACAATATCACCATAAATAAGATTTTAAAAGCTAGAATGTTAAAGATGAAACAATAACCAATAGCGTTAAAAGACCAGATGAATGAATATGTGTGTGTGTGTGTGTGTGTGCTGTTCAGCTTCCTTCGGGTATTATCCCATGTCACTGTAGTGCTTTTAAATTCTGCTGAAACGTTGCTACAACTTTAAAAGCACTACAATGATGTGGGATTATACCCGAAGGAAGCTGAACAGCACACACATTGTAAGTACACGCGCGAAAACTATAAAAAAACAAATATCTATTATATATACCTATGTGTGTGTGTGTGTGTGTGTGTGATTTTTAAAGTTTTCGCAGGTACTTTACAGCTGTGTGCTGTTTCAGCTTCCTTCGGGTAATTATCCCACGTCATTGTATGTGCTTTTTAAAGTCTGGTAGCACAATGTTTCAAGCAGAATCTCATCTGCCTATCCATAGGCTTCTGTATTGAGTTTGTATGTGGGTTGCAGGTCCTCCACAGCCGTTGGTTTAAATTTGAGGGCTAGCCTATTTATTGTGGCAGGATGGTTTTTTCTATATCCTGATTAGTTGGGATACCTTTGGTCTGATGTTTATTGGTACTTGAGAGTTTGTTTCTGCATTGGTGTTTCTGCGTTTCTTGCTGTCCTGTCTTGGTGAGCTTGTTGATTAGCGCTAGGCAACACTCGTGCTTTCCTGTATTTGGAGGCTTTCCAGTGCAGCTTAGGCTGTCCGATGGTGAAGGACGCGCTAGTTAATCTATTAGGGAATAGCTAAGGCTTTCATCTGGGTGATCGCGTGGGGGTGTGTTTGAGCATGGAGGTGAATGTAACCATAGCGAAACTCAATCACAGAATCCTGAAGGCAGATGAGATTCACTGCTGAACGTGTTGCTACAAACTTTAAAAGCACGTACACTGACGTGCGTGATTATATATACTCTCGATATATATACGTACGTTCCTTCGGGCTATTATCCCGGAACGTCATTGCAATAGTTTCTGTCTACAAGTTGTGTAAGCTCATATTAGTAGTTCTGTTAATAAATCTCGATCATGGCCATCACTCCCAGGCTTCATGTATCGAGAAGGCTGTGTCTCACAGTGAGACTATCATCTTTCCATTACCAGAAGCTGATGATGGATCAGATGAGCATATCTGCTGAACGTTGCCTGGCAACTTTCAACAGAACTAGCAAATGAGCTGACAACTTTAACAGAATACAATGACGTCGGATAATACCGAAGATAGCTAAACAGCCGATCAAATGATAAGTACGGTGCGGAGAGCTTAAAAAAGTACTTGCATTTGTAGTCTGTTTGCTTCCTATCGGGTGGTTGTCCCACGTATTGTGGTGTCTGTTGGAGTATGTAGCAACGTTTTCAGCAGAACAACAACCAGAGACGCACAATGGACGTGGGATGGTGCCCGAGCGGGATAGCAAACAGCACATTATAATATATATATTATGTATATTATATATATATATATAATAATATAGTAGGAGTATTATATAATATATATAATTAGTATTTTTTTATAATTTTCGGCGGGTAGACTGTACATGTGTGCCTGTTTTGGCCTCTTCCTACGGGTTTATCCTGACCACGTCCATTGCGAATACATAATACATCCCACGAACTCCAATACAGAAGGAGCCTGATGATGGCAGGATGAGATTCTGCCTGAAGCGTTTGCTTGCAGACATTTAACAGAACTACAATGACTACAACTTTAACAGAACTACAATGACGGTGGATATTACCCGAAAGGAGCTAAACAGCGCACACACACCACACACACACAACACCACACACACACAGCCACACACACAACCACACCATATAGTATATATATAAGTATAGTATGAATATTATATGTTTTTTTAAAGACTTTCGCTGGCGGGTACTTGACATGTGTTGTCTTGTTTAGTCTCCTCAGGGTATTCATCCCACATCTCTTTTTGTCTAAAGTTGTAGCTCTCGCTTCACTAATGTAGTCTGTTTCTAGTTGTGTACAACCTTTCAAGCAGAAATCTTCATCTGCCATATCAATCAAGGGCTTCTGTACTGAAACCTCAATACAAAACGAAGCTCAAACATGAAGCCTGATGATGGCAGAATGAGATTCTGCTGAAACGTTGCTACAACTTTAAACGCACTTACATGGATGTCGGGAATAATACCGCGAAGGAACTGAACTGCATTCATGTAAGTACCCGCTGAAATTTTAAAAAAACACAAAACAAAACAGTCATAAAATAATATACTACTATAGTATTTATAGTTTTCGTGGCGGACTTACATGTATGCAGTTAGCTTCCTTCGGCGATATTGATCCCACATCCATCATCTCCGTACTTTTACAAGTTCTAGCAAATGTTTCAGCATAATCTCATCTGACCATCATACAGGCTTCTGGTAATTGAACATCAATACAAAACAAACTCAATTACAGAAGCCTGATCGATCAGGCGAAATGGATGATTCTGCTGAAGGGCTAACATTGTCGCATAGAACTTTATAAGTACGAGAATATGTGGGATAATACCCGAAGCAAGCGCTGATGAACATATTACTGATTCCAGAAGGTAGACTAACTGCATTTACATGTAATCCCCACGAAAACCCATAAATATAAGTATATATAATGGTTCGTTGTTTTTTTAAAAATTTTCCGGGTACTTACATGAAATTGCCACTAATTTACACAGCTTTCTGTCAAAACTTAAAAAAACATATTATTTTGTATATTTATATTGTATGTTTATGAATGTCATTGAATTGCATGTATGTATGTATCTATGTATGTATGTCATTACATCCCACATCATTCCCCAGTCTGTGCTGCTGA